>CAJHQP010000947.1:0-140848 GCA_905132765.1 Moricandia arvensis
CCTTTTAATAAACCCACTATGGGTTTGTTTTATCTTTTCATAAACCCACTAGGTGTTCAATTTATCTATAGAGTCGGATAGGGTTTTTGTTGTTTTCTGATAAGGCCTGATATTTACCAAAATATTGTGCCATGATATAAGCTCTATTTTGGTTCTATTATATGTGTGGAGATTATGTCTTGAGTTTTTTGGGTGAAAACCCATTAGCTTAAAGATTTAGATTTCATAAACCCACTAGGGGTTGGTTTTATCTTTTCATAAACCCACTAAGGGGTGGTTTTATCTTTTCATAAAACCACTAGGGGTTGGATTTATCTACTTAGTCGGTTAGGGTTTTTGTAGTTTTCTGACAAGGCCTGATATTTAAAACTATTGTGCAATGATATAAGCTCTATTTAGGTTCTAGTATATGTGTTTAGAGTATGTCTTAGAGTATTTCGGGTGAAAACCCATTAGCTTTAGGATTTAGATTTCATAAACCCACTAGGGGTTGGTTTTATCTTTTCATAAACCCACTAAGGGTTGGTTTTATCTTTTCATTAACCCACTAGGGGTTGGATTTATCTATCGAGTCGGTAAGGTTTTTGTAGTTTCGTGATAAGGCCTGATATTTACCACTATTATGCCATGAAATAAGCTCTATTTAGGTTATATTATATGTGTTTATATTATGTCTTGAATATTTTGGGTGAAAACCCATTAGCTTTAGGATTTAGATTTCATAAACCCACTAGGGGTTGGTTTTATCTTTTCGTAAACCAACTAAGGGTTGGTTTTATCTTTTCATAAACCCACTAGGGGTTGGATTTATCTATAGAGTCGGTTAGGGATTTTGTAGTTTCCTGATAAGGCCTGAAATTTACCACTATTGTGCCATGATATAAGTTTTATTTTGGTTATATTATATGTGTTTTGGAGTATGTCCTAGACTATTTCGGGTGAATACCTATTAGCTTTAGGATTTAGATTTCATAAACCCACTAGGGGTTGGTTTTATCTTTTAATAAACCCACTAAGGGTTGGTTTTATCTTTTCATAAACCCACTAGGTGTTCGATTTATCAATAGAGTCGGTTAGGGTTTTTTGTTGTTTTCTATATTTACCACTATTGTGCCATGATATAAGCTCTATTTAAGTTCTATTATATGTGTTTAGATTTTTTCTTGAGTATTTTGGGTAAAAACCCATTAGCTTTAAAATTTAGATTTCATAAACCCACTAGGGGTTGGTTTTATCTTTTCATAAACCCACTAAGGGTTGGTTTTACTTTTATAAAACAACTAGGGGTTGGATTTATCTACTTAGCCGGTTAGTTTTTTTTTAGTTTTCTGACAAGGCCTGATATTTACAACTATTGTGCCATGATATACGCTCTATTTAGGTTCTAGCATATGTGTTTAGAGTATGTCGTAGAGTATTTTGGGTGAAAACCCATTAGCTTTAGGATTTTGATTTCATAAACCCACTAGGGGTTGGTTTTATCTTTTCATAAACCCAGTAAGGGTTGGTTATATCTTTCATAAACCCACTAGGGGTTGGATTTATCTATAGAGTCAGTTAGGGTTTTTGTAGTTTCTTGATAAGGCCTGATATTTATCACCATTGTGCCATGATATAAGCTCTATATACGTGTTTAGAGTATCTCTTAGAATATTTCGGGTGAAAACGCATTAGCTTTAGAATTTAGATTTCATAAACCCACTAGGGGTTGGTTTAATCTTTTCATAAACCCACTAAGGGTTGGTTTTATCTTTTCATTAACCCACTAGGTGTTGGATTTATCTATAGAGTTGGTTATGGTTTTTGTAGTTTTGTGATAAGGCATGATATTTACTACTATTGTGCCATTACATAAGCTCTATTTAGGTTCTATTATATGTGTTTATTTTATGTCTTGAGTATTTTGGGTGAAAACCCATTAGCTTTAGGATTTAGAATTCATAAACCCACTAGGGGTTGGTTTTATCCTTTCATAAACCCACTAAGGGTTGGTTTTATCTTTCATTAACCCACTAGGGGTTGGATTTATCTATAGAGTCGGTTAGGGTTTTTGTAGTTTCCTGATAAGGCCTGATATTTATCGCTATTGTGCCATTATATAAGCTCTATTTAGGTTCTAATATATGTGTTTAGAGTATCTCTTAGAGTATTTCGGTGAAAAGCCATTAGCTTTAAGATTTAGATTTCCTAAACCCACTACGGTTGGTTTTATCTTTTCATAAACCCTTTAAGGGTTGGTTTTATCTTTTCAAAAACCCACTAGGGATTGGATTTATCTATAGATTCGGTTAGGCTTTTTGTAGTTTCCTGATAAGGCTTGATATTTACCACTATTGTGCCATGATATAAGCTCTATTTAGGTTATATTATATGTGTTTAGAGTATGTGTTAGAGTATCTTTTTATAAACACACTAAGGGTTGGTTTTATCTTTTCATAAACCCACTAGGGGTTTGATTTATCTATATAGACGGTTAGGGTTTATGTGGTTTCCTGATAAGACCTGATATTTACCACAATTGTGCCATGATATAAGCTCTATTTAAGTTCTATTATATGTGTTTAGAGTATGTCTTAGAGTATTTCGGATGAAAAACCATTAGCTTTAGGATTTAGATTTCATAAACCCACTAGAGGTTGGTTTTATCTTTTCATAAACCCACTAAGGGTTGGTTTTATCTTTTCATAAACCCACTAAGGATTGGATTTATTTATACAGTCGGTTATTGAATTTTTCTTGATAAGGCCTAATATTTACCACTATTTTGCGATGATATAAGCTTTATTTAGGTTCTATTATATGTGTTTAGAGTATGTCTTAGATTATTTTGGGTGAAAACACATTAGCTTTAGGATTTAGATTTCATAAACCCACTAGGGGTTGTTTTATCTTTTCATAAACCCATTAAGGGTTGGTTTTATCTTTCATAAACCCACTAGGGGTTGGATTTATCTATACAGTTGTTTAGGGATTTTGTATTTTTCTTGATAAGGCCTGATATTACCATTATTGTGCCATGATATAAGCTCTATTTAGGTTCTATTATATGTGTTTTGGAGTATGTCTTAGTGTATTTTGGGTGAAATCCCATTAGCTTTAGGATTTAGATTTTATAAACCCACTAGGGATTGGTTTTATCTTTTAATAAACCCACTAAGGGTTGGTTTTATCTATTCATAAACCCACTAGGGGTTCGATTTATCTATAGAGTCGGTTAGGGTTTTTTTTGTTTTCTGATAAGGCCAGATATTTACCACTATTGAGCCATGATATAAGCTCTATTTTAGGTTCTATTATATGTGTTTAGATTATGTCTTGAGTATTTTGGGTGAAAAGCCATTAGCTTTAGGATTTAGATTTCATAAACCCACCAGGGGTTGGTTTTATCTTTTCATAAACCCACCAAGGGTTGATTTTATCTTTTCATAAACCCACTAGGGGTTGGATTTATTTATACAGTCGGTTAGGGTTTTTGTATTTTTCTTGATAAGGCCTAATATTTACCACTATTTTGCCATGATATAAGCTTTATTTAGGTTCTATTATATGTGTTTAGAGTATGTCTTAGATTATTTTGGGTGAAAACCCATTAGCTTTAGGATTTAGATTTCATAAACCCACTAAGGGTTGATTTTATCTTTTCATAAACCCACTAAGGGTTGGTTTTATCTTTCATAAACCCACTAGGGGTTGGATTTATCTATACAGTTGGTTAGGGTTTTTGTATTTTTCTTGATAAGGCCTGATATTACCACTATTGTGCCATGATATAAGCTCCATTTAGGTTCTATTATATGTGTTTTGGAGTATGTCTTAGTGTATTTTGGGTGAAAACCCATTAGCTTTAGGATTTAGATTTCATAAACCCACTAGGGGTTGGTTTCATCTTTTCATAAACCCACTAAGGGTTGGTTTTATCTTTCATAAAACCAATAGGGGTTGGATTTATCTACTTAGTCGGTTAGGGTTTTTGTAGTTTTCCGATAAAGTCTGATATTTACA
Source organism: Moricandia arvensis (assembly GCA_905132765.1). Lineage (NCBI taxonomy): Eukaryota > Viridiplantae > Streptophyta > Magnoliopsida > Brassicales > Brassicaceae > Moricandia > Moricandia arvensis. Next base: position 4,003 of record CAJHQP010000947.1, read on the forward strand.
ACTATTGTGCCATGATATAAGCTCTATTTAGGTTCTAGTATATGTGTTTAGAGTATGGCTTAGAGTATTTCAGGTGAAAACCCGTTAACTTTAGGATTTAGATTTCATAAACCCACTAGCGGTTGGTTTTATCTTTTCATAAACCCACTAAGGGTTGGTTTTATTTTTTCATAAACCACTAGGGGTTGGATTTATCTATAGAGTCGGTTAGAGTTTTTGTAGTTCGTTATAAGACCTGATATTTACAACTATTGTGCCATGATATAAGCTCTATATAGGTTCTATTGTATGTGTTTAGAGTATGTCTTAGAGTATTTTGAGTGTAAACGCATTAGCTTTAGGATTTAGATTTCATAAACCCACTAGGGGTTTGTTTTATCTTTTAATAAACCCACTAAGGGTTGAATTTATCTTTTCATAAACCCACTAGGGGTTCAATTTATCTATAGAGTCGGTTAGGGTTTTTGTTGTTTCTGATAAGGCCTTATATTTACCACTATTGTGCGATGATATTTACAATATTGTGCCATGATATAATCTCTATTTAGGTTCTATTATATGTGTTTAGGTTATGTCTTGAGTATTTTGGGTGAAAACCCATTAGCTTTAGGATTTTGATTTCATAAACCCACTAGGGGTTGGTTTTATCTTTTCATAAACCCAGTAAGGGTTGGTTATATCTTTCATAAACCCACTAGGGGTTGGATTTATCTATAGAGTCAGTTAGGGTTTTTGTAGTTTCTTGATAAGGCCTGATATTTATCACTATTGTGCCATGATATAAGCTCTACATATGTGTTTAGAGTATCTCTTAGAATATTTCGGGTGAAAACGCATTAGCTTTAGAATTTAGATTTCATAAACCCACTAGGGGTTGGTTTAATCTTTTCATAAACCCACTAAGGGTTGGTTTTATCTTTTCATTAACCCACTAGGTGTTGGATTTATCTATAGAGTTGGTTATGGTTTTTGTAGTTTTGTGATAAGGCATGATATTTACTACTATTGTGCCATTACATAAGCTCTATTTAGGTTCTATTATATGTGTTTATTTTATGTCTTGAGTATTTTGGGTGAAAACCCATTAGCTTTAGGATTTAGATTTCATAAACCAACTAGGGTTTGTTTTATCTTCTCATAAACCAACTAAGGGTTGGTTTTATCTTTTCATAAATCACTAGGGGTTTGATTTATCTATAGAGTCGGTTAGGGATTTTGTAGTTTCCAGATAAGGCCTGATATTTACCACTACTGTGCCATTATATAAGCTCTATTTAGGATCTATTATATGTTTTTAGAATATCTCTTAGAGTATTTCGGTGAAAACCCATTAGCTTTAGGATTTAGATTTTATAACCCCACTAGGGTTGGTTTTATCTTTTCGTAAACGCACTAAGGGTTGGTTTTATCTTTTCATTAACCCACTAGGGGATGGATTTATCTTTAGAGTCGATTAGGGTTTTTGTAGTTTCCTGATAAGGCCTGATATTTATCGCTATTGTGCCATTATATAAGCTCTATTTAGGTTCTAATATATGTGTTTAGAGTATCTCTTAGAGTATTTCGGTGAAAACCCATTAGCTTTAAGATTTAGATTTCCTAAACCCACTAGGGTTGGTTTTATCTTTTCATAAACCCTTTAAGGGTTGGTTTTATCTTTTCAAAAACCCACTAGGGATTGGATTTATCTATAGATTCGGTTAGGGTTTTTGTAGTTTCCTGATAAGGCCTGATATTTACCACTATTGTGCCATGATATAAGCTCTATTTAGGTTATATTATATGTGTTTAGAGTATGTGTTAGAGTATCTTTTTATAAACACACTAAGGGTTGGTTTTATCTTTTCATAAACCCACTAGGGGTTTGATTTATCTATATAGACGGTTAGGGTTTATGTAGTTTCCTGATAAGACCTGATATTTATTACAATTGTGCCATGATATAAGCTCTATTTAAGTTCTATTATATGTGTTTAGAGTATGTCTTAGAGTATTTCGGATGAAAAACCATTAGCTTTAGGATTTAGATTTCATAAACCCACTAGAGGTTGGTTTTATCTTTTCATAAACCCACTAAGGGTTGGTTTTATCTTTTCATAAACCCACTAAGGATTGGATTTATTTATACAGTCGGTTATTGTATTTTTCTTGATAAGGCCTAATATTTACCACTATTTTGCGATGATATAAGCTTTATTTAGGTTCTATTATATGTGTTTAGAGTATGTCTTGGATTATTTTGGGTGAAAACCCATTAGCTTTAGAATTTAGATTTCATAAACCCACTAGGGGTTGTTTTATCTTTTCATAAACCCATTAAGGGTTGGTTTTATCTTTCATAAACCCACTAGGGGTTGGATTTATCTATACAGTTGTTTAAGGATTTTGTATTTTTCTTGATAAGGCCTGATATTACCACTATTGTGCCATGATATAAGCTCTATTTAGGTTCTATTATATGTGTTTTGGAGTATGTCATAGTGTATTTTGGTTGAAATCCCATTAGCATTAGAATTTAGATTTTATAAACCAATTAGGGATTGGTTTTATCTTTTAATAAACCCACTAAGGGTTGGTTTTATCTTTTCATAAACCCACTAGGGGTTCGATTTATCTATAGAGTCGGTTAGGGTTTTTTTTGTTTTCTGATAAGGCCAGATATTTACCACTATTGAGCCATGATATAAGCTCTATTTTAGGTTCTACTATATGTGTTTAGATTATGTCTTGAGTATTTTGGGTGAAAAGCCATTAGCTTTAGGATTTAGATTTCATAAACCCACTAGGGGTTGGTTTTATCTTTTCATAAACCCACAAAGGGTTGATTTTATCTTTTCATAAACCCACTAGGGGTTGGATTTATTTATACAGTCGGTTAGGGTTTTTGTATTTTTCTTGATAAGGCCTAATATTTACCACTGTTTTGCCATGATATAAGCTTTATTTAGGTTCTATTATATGTGTTTAGAGTATGTCTTAGATTATTTTGGGTGAAAACCCATTAGCTTTAGGATTTAGATTTCATAAACCCACTAAGGGTTGATTTTATCTTTTCATAAACCCAATAGGGGTTGGATTTATCTATAGAGTCGGTTAGAGTTTTTGTAGTTCGTTATAAGGCCTGATATTTACAAGTATTGTGCCATGATATAAGCTCTATATAGGTTCTATTGTATGTGTTTAGAGTATGTCTTAGAGTATTTTGAGTGTAAACGCATTAGCTTTAGGATTTAGATTTCATAAACCCACTAGGGGTTTGTTTTATCTTTTAATAAACCCACTAAGGGTTGAATTTATCTTTTCATAAACCCACTAGGGGTTCGATTTATCTATAGAGTCGGTTAGGGTTTTTGTTGTTTCTGATAATGCCTGATATTTACCACTATTGTGCCATGATATTTACAATATTGTGCCATGATATAATCTCTATTTAGGTTATATTATATGTGTTTAGGTTATGTCTTGAGTATTTTGGGTGAAAACCCATTAGCTTTAGGATTTAGATTTCATAAAGCCACTAGGGGTTGGTTCTATCTTTTCATAAATCCACTAAGGGTTGGTGTTATCTTTTCATAAACCCACTAAGGGTTGGTGTTATCTACTTAGTCGGTTAGGGTTTTTGTGGTTTTTTGATAAGGCCTGATATTTTCAACTATTGTGCCATAATATAAGCTCTATTTAGGTTCTATTATATGTGTTTAGAGTATGTCGTAGAGTATTTCGGGTGAAAACCCATTAGCCTTAGGATTTAGATTTCATAAACCCACTAGGGGTTGGTCTTGTCTTTTCATAAACCCATTAAGGGTTGGTTATTTCTTTCATAAACCCACTAGGGATTGGATTTATCTATAGAGTCGGTTAGGGTTTTTGTAGTTTCCTGATAAGGCCTGATATTTACCACTATTGTGCCATGATATATTTTCATAAACCTACTAAGGGTTGGTTTTATCTTTTCATAAACCCACTAGGGGTTGGATATATCTATAGAGTCGGTTAGGGTTTTTGTAGTATTGTTATAAGGACTGATATTTACCACTATTGTGCCATGATATAGGCTCTATTTAGGTTCTATTATATGTGTTTAGACATGTCTTGAGTATTTTGGGTGAAAACTCATTAGCTTTAGGATTTAGTTTTCATAAAATCACGAGGGGTTGGTTTTATCTTTTCATAAACCCACTAAGGGTTGGTTTTATCTTTTAATAAACCCACTAGGGGTTGGATTTATCTACTTAGTCTATTTAGGTTCTAGTATATGTGTTTAGAGTATGTCTTAGAGTATTTCGGGTGAAAACCCATTAGCTTTAGGATTTAGATTTCATAAAACCCCTAGGGGTTGGTTTTATCTTTTCATAAACCAATTAACGGTTGGTTTTATTTTTTCATAAACCCATTAGGGGTTGGATTTATCTATAGAGTCGGTTAGGATTTTTGTATTTTCCTTCTAAGGCCTGATGTTTACCACTATTGTGCCATGATATAAACTCTATTTAGGTTCTATTATATGTGTTTAGAGTATGTCTTAGAGTATTTCGGGTGAAAACCCATTAGCTGTAGGATTTAGATTTCATAAACCACTAGGGGTTCGTTTTATATTTTCATAAACCCACTAAGGGTTGGTTATATCTTTCACAAACCCACTAGGGGTTGGTTTTATCTATAGAGTCGGTTAGTGTTTTTGTAGTTTCCTGATAAGGCCTGATATTTACCACTATTGTGCCATGATATAAGCTCTATTTAAGTTTCTATTATATATGTTTAGAGTATGTCTTAGAGTATTTCGGATGAAAAACCATTAGCTTTAGGATGTAGATTTCGTAAACCCACTTGGGGTTGGTTTTATCTTTTCATAAATCCACTAAGGGTTGGTTTTATCTTTTCATAAACCCACTTGGGGTTGAATTTAATTATACAGTCGGTTAGGGTTTTTGTATTTTTCTTGATAAGGCCTAATATTTACCACAATTTTGCCTTGATATAAACTTTTTTTAGGTTCTATTATATGTGTTTAGAGTATGTTTTAGATTATTTTGGGTGAAAACCCATTAGCTTTAGGATTTAGATTTCAAAAACCCACTAGGGGTTGGTTTTATCTTTTCATAAACCCACTAAGGGTTGGTTTTATCTTTCATAAATCCACTAGGGGTTTGATTTATCTATACAGTTGGTTAGGGTTTTTGTATTTTTCTTGACAAGGCCTGATATTACCACTATTGTGCCATGATATAAGCTCTATTTAGGTTCTATCATATGTGTTTTGGAGTATGTCTTACAGTATTTTGGGTGAAAACCCATTAGCTTTAGGATTTAGATTTCATAAACCCACTATGGGTTGGTTTTATCTTTTAATAAATCCACTAAGGGTTGGTTTTATCTTTTCATAAACCCACTAGGGGTTCGATTTATCAATAGAGTCGGTTAGGGTTTTTGTTGTTTTCTGATAAGGCCTGATATTTACCACTATTGTGCCATGATATAAGTTCTATTTAGGTTCTATTATATGTGTTCAGATTAAAACTTGAGTATTTTGGGTGAAAACCCATTAGCTTTAGGATTTTGATTTCATAAACCCACTAGGGGTTGGTTTTATCGTTTCATAAACCCACTAAGGGTTGGTTTTATCTTTTCATAAACCTACTAAGGGTTGGATTTATCTACTTAGTCGGTTAGGGTTTTTGTAGTTTTCTGATAAGGCCTGATATTTACAACTATTGTGCCATGATATAAGCTCTATTTAGGTTCTAGTATATGTGTTTAGAGTATGTCTTAGAGTATTTTGGGTGAAAACCCATTAGCTTTAGGATTTAGAATTCATAAACCCACTAGGGGTTGGTTTTATCCTCTCATAAACCCACTAAGGGTTGGTTTTATCTTTCATAAACCCACTAGGGGTTGGATTTATCTATAGAGTCGGTTAGGGTTTTTGTAGTTTCCTGATAGGGCCTGATATTTACCACTATTGTGCCATTATATAACCTCTATTTAGGTTCTATTATATGTGTTTAGAATAGCTCTTAGAGTATTTTGGTGAAAACCCATTAGCTTTAGGATTTAGATTTCATAAACCCACTAGGGTTGATTTTATCTTTTCATAAACCCTCTAAGGGTTGGTTTTATCTTTTCATAAATCCACTAGGGGTTGGATTTATCTATAGAGTCGGTTAGGGTTTTTGTAGTTTCCTCATAAGGCTTGATATTTACCACTATTGTGCCAAGATATAAGCTCTATTAAGGTTTTATTATATGTGTTTAGAGTATGTCTTACAGTATTTCGGGTGAAAACCCATTAGTTTAGGATTTAGATTTCATAAACCCACTAGGGGTTGGTTTTATCTTTTCATAAACCAACTAAGGGTTGGTTTTATCCTTTCATAAACCCACTAGGGGTTGGATTTATCTATAGAGTCGGTTAGGGTTTTTGTAGTTTCGTGATTAGGCATGATATTTGCCACTGTTGTGCCATGATATAAGCTCTATTGAGATACTATTATATGTGTTTAGAGTATGTCTTAGAGTATTTCGGGCGAAAACCCATTTGCCTTAGGATTTAGATTTCATAAAACCACTAGGGGCTGGTTTTATCTTTTCATAAAAGCACAAAGGGTTGGTTTTATCTTTTCATAAACCCACTATGAGTTGGATTTATCTATAGAGTCGGTTAGGGTATTTGTCGTTTCGTGATTAGGCCTGATATTTACCACTATTGCGCCATGATATAAGCTCTATTTAGGTTCTATTATATGTGTTTATTTCGGGTGAAAACCCATTAGATTTTGGATTTAGATTTCATAAACCCATTAGAGTTGGTTTTATCTTTTCATAAACCCACTAAGGGTTGGTTTTATCTTTTCATAAACCCACTAGGGTTGGTTTTATCTTTTCATAAACCCACTAAGGGTTGGTTTTATCTTTTCATAAACCCACTAGGGTTGGATTTATCTATAGAGTCGGTTAGGTTTTTTGTAGTTTCTTGATAAGGCCTAATATTTACCACTATTGTGCCATGATATAAGCTTTATTTAGGTTCTATTATATGTGTTTAGAGTATGTCTTAGAGTATTTTGGGTGGAAACCCATTAGCTTTAGGATTTAGATTACATAAACCCACTAGGGGTTGGTTTTATCTTTTCATAAACCCACTAAGGGTTGGTTTTATCTTTCGTAAACCCACTAGGGGTTGGATTTATCTATACAGTCGGTTAGGGTTTTTGTATTTTTCTTGATAAGGCCTGATATTACCACTATTGTGCCATGATATAAGCTCTATTTAGGTTCTATTATATGTGTTTTGGAGTATGTCTTCGAGTATTTTGGGTGAAAACCCATTAGCTTTAGGATTTAGATTTCGTAAAACCACTAGGGTTTCGTTTTATCTTTTCATAAACCCACTAAGGGTTGGTTTTGTCTTTTCATAAACGCACTAGGGGTTCGGTTTATCTATAGAGTGGTTAGGGTTTTTGAAGTTTTCTGATAAGGCCTGATATTACCACTATTGTGCCATGATATAAGCTCTATTTAGGTTCTATTATATGTGTTTTGGAGTATGTCTTCGAGTATTTTGGGTGAAAACCCATTAGCTTTAGGATTTAGATTTCATAAACCCACTAGGGTTTCGTTTTATCTTTTCATAAACCCACTAAGGGTTGGTTTTATCTTTTCATAAACCCACTAGGGGTTCAATTTATCTATAGAGTGGTTAGGGTTTTTGTAGCTTTCTGATAAGGCCTGATATTTACCACTATTGTGCCATGATATAAGCTCTATTTAGGTTCTATTATATGTGTTTACATTATGTCTTGAGTATTTTGGGTGAAAACCCATTAGCTTTAGGATTTAGAATTCATAAACCCACTAGGGGTTGGTTTTATCCTTTCATAAACCCACTAAGGGTTGGTTTTATCTTTCATTAACCCACTAGGGGTTGGATTTATCTATAGAGTCGGTTAGGGTTTTTGTAGTTTCCTGATAAGGCCTGATATTTACAACTATTGTGCCATTATATAAGCTCTATTTAGGCTCTATTATATGTGTTTAGAATAGCTCATAGAGTATTTTGGTGAAAACCCATTAGCTTTAGGATTTAGATTTCATAAACCCACTAGGGTTGATTTTATCTTTTCATAAACCCACTAAGGGTTGGTTTTATCTTTTCATAAATCCACTAGGGGTTGGATTTATCTATAGAGTCGGTTATGGTTTTTGTAGTTTCCTCATAAGGCTTGATATTTACCACTATTGTGCAAAGATATAAGCTCTATTTAGGTTCTATTATATGTGTTTAGAGTATGTCTTACAGTATTTCGGGTGAAAACCCATTAGTTTAGGATTTAGATTTCATAAACCCACTAGGGGTTGGTTTTATCTTTTCATAAACCAACTAAGGGTTGGTTTTATCCTTTCATAAACCCAATAGGGGTTGGATTTATCTATAGAGTCGGTTAGGGTTTTTGTAGTTTCGTGATTAGGCATGATATTTGCCACTGTTGTGCCATCATATAAGCTCTATTGAGATACTATTATATGTGTTTAGAGTATGTCTTAGAGTATTTCGGGCGAAAACCCATTTGCTTTAGGATGTAGATTTCATAAAACCACTAGGGGCTGGTTTTATCTTTTCATAAACCCACAAAGGGTTGGTTTTATCTTTTCATAAACCCACTATGGGTTGGATTTATCTATAGAGTCGGTTAGGGTTTTTGTAGTTTCGTGATAAGGCCTGATATTTACCACTATTGCGCCATGATATAAGCCCTATTTAGGTTCAATTATATGTGTTTATTTCGGGTGAAAACCCATTAGATTTTGGATTTAGATTTCATAAACCCACTAGGGTTGGTTTTATCTTTTCATAAACCCACTAAGGGTTGGTTTTATCTTTTCATAAACCCACTAGGGTTGGTTTTATCTTTTCATAAACCCACTAAGGGTTGGTTTTATCTTTTCATAAACCCACTAGGGTTGGATTTATCTATAGAGTCGGTTAGGTTTTTGTAGTTTCCTGATAAGGCCTAATATTTACCACTATTGTGCCATGATATAAGCTTTATTTAGGTTCTATTATATGTGTTTAGAGTATGTCTTAGAGTATTTTGGGTGGAAACCCATTAGCTTTAGGATTTAGATTACATAAACCCACTAGGGGTTGGTTTTATCTTTTCATAAACCCACTAAGGGTTGGTTTTATCTTTCGTAAACCCACTAGGGGTTGGATTTATCTATACAGTCGGTTAGGGTTTTTGTATTTTTCTTGATAAGGCCTGATATTACCACTATTGTGCCATGATATAAGCTCTATTTAGGTTCTATTATATGTGTTTTGGAGTATGTCTTCGAGTATTTTGGGAGAAAACCCATTAGCTTTAGGATTTAGATTTCGTAAAACCACTAGGGTTTCGTTTTATCTTTTCATAAACCCACTAAGGGTTGGTTTTGTCTTTTCATAAACGCACTAGGGGTTCGGTTTATCTATAGAGTGGTTAGGGTTTTTGTAGTTTTCTGATAAGGCCTGATATTACCACTATTGTGCCATGATATAAGCTCTATTTAGGTTCTATTATATGTGTTTTGGAGTATGTCTTCGAGTATTTTGGGTGAAAACCCATTAGCTTTAGGATTTAGATTTCATAAACCCACTAGGGTTTCGTTTTATCTTTTCATAAACCCACTAAGGGTTGGTTTTATCTTTTCATAAACCCACTAGGGGTTCAATTTATCTATAGAGTGGTTAGGGTTTTTGTAGCTTTCTGATAAGGCCTGATATTTACCACTATTGTGCCATCATATAAGCTCTATTTAGGTTCTATTATATGTGTTTACATTATGTCTTGAGTATTTTGGGTGAAAACCCATTAGCTTTAGGATTTAGAATTCATAAACCCACTAGGGGTTGGTGTTATCCTTTCATAAACCCATTAAGGGTTGGTTTTATCTTTCATTAACCCACTAGGGGTTGGATTTATCTATAGAGTCGGTTAGGGTTTTTGTAGTTTCCTGATAAGGCCTGATATTTACAACTATTGTGCCATTATATAAGCTCTATTTAGGCTCTATTATATGTGTTTAGAATAGCTCATAGAGTATTTTGGTGAAAACCCATTAGCTTTAGGATTTAGATTTCATAAACCCACTAGGGTTGATTTTATCTTTTCATAAACCCACTAAGGGTTGGTTTTATCTTTTCATAAATCCACTAGGGGTTGGATTTATCTATAGAGTCGGTTATGGTTTTTGTAGTTTCCTCATAAGGCTTGATATTTACCACTATTGTGCAAAGATATAAGCTCTATTTAGGTTCTATTATATGTGTTTAGAGTATGTCTTACAGTATTTCGGGTGAAAACCCATTAGTTTAGGATTTAGATTTCATAAACCCACTAGGGGTTGGTTTTATCTTTTCATAAACCAACTAAGGGTTGGTTTTATCCTTTCATAAACCCAATAGGGGTTGGATTTATCTATAGAGTCGGTTAGGGTTTTTGTAGTTTCGTGATTAGGCATGATATTTGCCACTGTTGTGCCATCATATAAGCTCTATTGAGATACTATTATATGTGTTTAGAGTATGTCTTAGAGTATTTCGGGCGAAAACCCATTTGCTTTAGGATGTAGATTTCATAAAACCACTAGGGGCTGGTTTTATCTTTTCATAAACCCACAAAGGGTTGGTTTTATCTTTTCATAAACCCACTATGGGTTGGATTTATCTATAGAGTCGGTTAGGGTTTTTGTAGTTTCGTGATAAGGCCTGATATTTACCACTATTGCGCCTTGATATAAGCCCTATTTAGGTTCTATTATATGTGTTTATTTCGGGTGAAAACCCATTAGATTTTGGATTTAGATTTCATAAACCCACTAGGGTTGGTTTTATCTTTTCATAAACCCACTAAGGGTTGGTTTTATCTTTTCATAAACCCACTAGGGTTGGTTTTATCTTTTCATAAACCCACTAAGGGTTGGTTTTATCTTTTCATAAACCCACTAGGGTTGGATTTATCTATAGAGTCGGTTAGGTTTTTGTAGTTTCCTGATAAGGCCTAATATTTACCACTTTTGTGCCATGATATAAGCTTTATTTAGGTTCTATTATATGTGTTTAGAGTATGTCTTAGAGTATTTTGGGTGGAAACCCATTAGCTTTAGGATTTAGATTACATAAACCCACTAGGGGTTGGTTTTATCTTTTCATAAACCCACTAAGGGTTGGTTTTATCTTTCGTAAACCCACTAGGGGTTGGATTTATCTATACAGTCGGTTAGGGTTTTTGTATTTTTCTTGATAAGGCCTGATATTACCACTATTGTGCCATGATATAAGCTCTATTTAGGTTCTATTATATGTGTTTTGGAGTATGTCTTCGAGTATTTTGGGTGAAAACCCATTAGCTTTAGGGTTTAGATTTCATAAACCCACTAGGGTTTCGTTTTATCTTTTCATAAACCCACTAAGGGTTGGTTTTATCTTTTCTTAAAACCCACTAGGGGTTCGATTTATCTATAGAGTGGTAAGGGTTTTTGTAGTTTTCTGATAAGGCCTGATATTTACCACTATTGTGCCATGATATAAGCTCTATTTAGGTTCTATTATATGTGTTTACATTATGTCTTGAGTATTTTGGGTGAAAACCCATTAGCTTTAGGATTTAGAATTCATAAACCCACTAGGGGTTGGTTTTATCCTTTCATAAACCCACTAAGGGTTGGTCTAATCTTTCATTAACCCACAAGGGGTTGGATTTATCTATAGAGTCGGTTAGGGTTTTTGTAGTTTCCTGATAAGGCCTGATATTTACAACTATTGTGCCATGATATAAGCGCCATTTAGATTCAATTGTATGTGTTTAGAGTATGTCTTAGAGTACTGCGGGTGAAAACGCATTAGATTTAGGATTTAGATTTCATAAACCCACTAGGGGTTGGTTTTATCTTTTCATAAACCAACTAAGGGTTTGTTTTATCTTTTCATAAACCCACTAGGGGTTGGATTTATCTATTGAGTCGGTTGTAATTTTTGTAGCTTTCTGATAAGGCCTGATATTTACCATTATTGTGACATGATATAAGCTTTATTTAGGTTCTATTATATGTGTTTAGAGTATGTCTTAGAATATTTCGGGTGAAAACCCATTAGATTTAGAATTTACATTTCATAAACCCACTAGTGGTTGGTTTTCTCTTTTCATAAACCCCCTAAGGGTTGGTTTTATTTTTTCATAAACCCACTAGGGGTTGGATTTATCTATAGATTCGGTTAAGATTTTTGTATTTTCCTTATAAGGCCTGATATTTACCACTATTGTGCCATGATATACGCTTTATTCAGGTTCCATTATATGTGTTTAGAGTATGTCTTATAGTATTTCGGGTGAAAACCCATTAGCTTTAGGATTTAGATTTCATAAACCCACTAGGGGTTGTTTTATCTTTTCATAAACCCACTAAGGGTTGGTTTAATCTTTCCATAAACTCACTAGGGTTGGATTTATCTATAGAGTCGGTTAGGGTTTTTGTACTTTACTGATAAGGCCTGATATTTACCACTATTGTGCCATGATATAAGCTCCATTTAGGTTATATTATATGTGTTTAGAGTATATCTTAGAGTATTTGGTTGAAAACCCAATCGCTTTAGGATTTAGATTTCATAAACCCACTAGGGGTTCGTTTTATCTTTTCATAAACCCACTAAGGGTAGGTTTTATTTTTTCATAAAACCACTAGGAGTTGGAGTTATCTATAGAGTCGGTTAGGAGTTATCTATTTCGTGATAGGGCCTGATATTTGCCAATATTGTGCCATGTAATAAGCTCTATTTAGGTTCTATTATATGTGTTTAGAGCATGTCTTAGAGTATTTTGGGTGAAAACCCTTTAGCTTTATGATTTAGATTTCATAAACCCACTAGGGGTTGGTTTTATCTTTTTATAAACCCATTAAGGGTTGGTTTTATATTTTCATAAACCCACTAGGGGTTGGATTTATCTATAGAGTCGGTTAGGGTTTTGTAGTTTCCCGAGAAGGCTTAATATTTACCACTATTGTGCCATTATATAAGCTCTATTTAGGTTCTATTATATGTGTTTAGAATATCTCTTAGAGTATTTCGGTGAAAACCCATTAGCTTTAGGATTTAGATTTCATAAACCCACTAGGGTTGGTTTTATCTTTTCATAAACCCACTAAGGGTTGGATTTATCTATAGAGTCGGTTAGGGTTTTTGTAATTTCGTGATAGGGCATGATATTTCCCACTATTATGCCATGATATAAGCTCTATTTAGGTTCTATTATATGTGTTTAGAGTATTTCTTAGAGTATTTCGGGTGAAAACCCATTAGCTTTAGGATTTAGATTTCATAAACCCACTAGGGGTTGTTTTATCTTTTCATAAACCCACTAAGGGTTGGTTTTATCTTTCCATAAACCCACTAGGGTTTAATTTATCTATAGAGTCGGTTAGGGTTTTTGTACTTTCCTGATAAGGCCTTATATTTACCACTATTGTGCCATGATATAAGCTCATTTAGGTTATATTATATGTGTTTAGAGTATATCTTAGAGTATTTCGGATGAAAACCCAATCGCTTTAGGATTTAGATTTCATAAACCCACTAGGAGTTGGGTTTATCTTTTCATAAACCCACTAAGGGTAGGTTTTATTTTTTCATAAAACCAATATGAGTTGGAGTTATCTATAGAGTCGGTTAGGGTTTTTGTAATTTCGTGATAGGGCATGATTTTTCCCACTATTGTGCCATGATATAAGCTCTATTTAGGTTCTATTATATGTGTTTAGAGTATGTCTTAGAGTATTTCGGGTGAAAACCCATTAGCTTTAGGATTTAGATTTCATAAACCCACTAGGGGTTGTTTTATCTTTTCGTAAACCCACTAAGGGTTTGTTTTATCTTTTCATAAACCCATTAGGGGTTGGATTTATCTAAACAGTTGGTTAGGATTTTTGTAGTTTCGTGATAATGCATGATATTTGCCATTGTTGTGCGAAGATATATGCTCTATGAGGTTCTATTATATGTGTTTAAAGTATGTCTTAGAGTATTTCGGGTGAAAACCCATTAGCTTTAGGATTTAGATTCCATAAACCCACTAAGTTTTGGTATTATCTTTTCATTAACCCACAAAGGGTTGGTTTTATCTTTTCATAAACCCACTAAGGGTTGGTTTTATCTATAGAGTCAGTTAGGGTTTTTGTAGTTTCGTGATAAGGCGTGATATTTACCACTATTGTGCCATGACATAAGCTCTATTTAGGTTCTATTATATGTGTTTAGAGTATGTCTTAGAGTATTTTGGGTGAAAACCCATTAGCTTTAGGATTTAGATTTCATAAACCCACTAGGGGCTGGTTTTATCTTTTCATAAACCCACAAAGGGTTGGTTTTATCTTTTCATAAACCCACTAGGGGTCGGATTTATCTATAGAGTCGGTTAGGATTTTTGTAGTTTCGTGATAAGGCCTGATATTTACCACAATTGTGCCATGATATAAACTCTATTTAGGTTCTATTATATGTGTTTAGATTTTTTCTTGAGTATTTTGGGTGAAAACCCATTAGCTTTAGGATTTAGATTTCATAAACCCACTAAGTTTTGGTTTTATCTTTTCATAAACCCACAAAGGGTTGGTTTTATCTTTTCATAAACCCACTAGGGGTTGGATTTATCTATAGACTCGGTTAGGGTTTCTGTAGTTTCGTGATAAGGCGTGATATTTACCACTATTGTGCCATGACATAAGCTCTATTTAGGTTCTATTATATGTGTTTAGAGTATGTCTTAGAGTATTTCGGGTGAAAACCCATTAGCTTTAGGATTCGGTTTCATAAACCCACTAGGGGTTGTTTTATCTTGTCATAAACCCACTAAGGGTTGGTTTTATCTTTCCATAAACCCACTAGGGTTGGATTTCTCTATAGAGTCGGTTAGGGTTTTTGTACTTTCCTGATAAGGCCTGATATTTACCACTATTTTGCCATGATATAAGCTCCATTTAGGTTATAATATATGTGTTTAGAGTATATCTTTGAGTATTTCAGATGAAAACCCAATCGCTTTAGGATTTAGATTTCATAAATCCACTATGGGTTGGTTTTATCTTTTCATAAACCCACTAAGGGTAGGTTTTATATTTTCATAAAACCACTAAGAGTTGGAGTTATCTATAGAGTCGGTTAGGATTTTTGTAGTTTCGTGATAGGGCCTGATATTTGCCAATATTATGCCATGTAATAAGCTCTATTTAGGTTCTATTATATGTGTTTAGAGTATGTCTTAGAGTATTTTGGGTGAAAACCCATTAGCTTTAAGATTTAGATTTCATAAACCCACTACGGGTTGGTTTTATCTTTTTATAAACCCATTAAGGGTTGGTTTTATCTTTTCATAAACCCACTAGGGGTTGGATTTATCTATAGAGTCGGTTAGGGTTTTTAGTTTCCTGAGAAGGCTTAATATTTACCACTATTGTGCCATTATATAAGCTCTATTTAGGTTCTATTATATGTGTTTTGAATATCTCTTAGAGTATTTCGGTGAAAACCCATTAGCTTTAGGATTTAGATTTCATATACCCACTAGGGTTGGTTTTATCTTTTCATAAACCCACTAAGGGTTGGTTTTATCTTTTCATAAACCCACTAAGGGTAGGTTTTATTTTTTCATAAAGCCACTAGGAGTTGGAGTTATCTAGAGAGTCGGTTAGGATTTTTGTAGTTTCGTGATAGGGCCTGATATTTGCCAATATTATGCCATGTAATAAGCTCTATTTAGGTTCTATTATATGTGTTTAGAGTATGTCTTAGAGTATTTTGGGTGAAAACCCATTAGCTTTAAGATTTAGATTTCATAAACCCACTACGGGTTGGTTTTATCTTTTTATAAACCCATTAAGGGTTGGTTTTATCTTTTCATAAACCCACTAGGGGTTGGATTTATCTATAGAGTCGGTTAGGGTTTTTAGTTTCCTGAGAAGGCTTAATATTTACCACTATTGTGCCATTATATAAGCTCTATTTAGGTTCTATTATATGTGTTTTGAATATCTCTTAGAGTATTTCGGTGAAAACCCATTAGCTTTAGGATTTAGATTTCATAAACCCACTAGGGTTGGTTTTATCTTTTCATAAACCCACTAAGGGTTGGTTTTATCTTTTCATAAACCCACTAGGGGTTGGATTTATCTATAGAGTCGGTTAGGGTTTTTGTAATTTCGTGATAGGGCATGATATTTCCCACTATTATGCGATGATATAAGCTCTATTTAGGTTCTATTATATGTTTAGAGTATGTCTTAGAGTATTTCGGGTGAAAACCAATTAGCTTTAGGATTTAGATTTCATAAACCCACTAGGGGTTGGTTTTATCTTTTCATAAATCCACTAAGGGTTTGTTTTATCTTTTCATAAACCCATCAGGGGTTGGATTTATCTAAAGAGTCGGTTAGGATTTTTGTAGTTTTGTGATAATGCATGATATTTGCCATTGTTGTGCGATGATATATGCTCTATTGAGGTTATTTTATATGTGTTTAGAGTATGTCTTAAAGTATTTCGGGTGAAAACCCATTAGCTTAACGATTTAGATTTCATAAACCCACTAAGTTTTGGTTTTATCTTTTCATAAACCCACAAAGGGTTGGTTTTATCTTTTCATAAACCCATTAGGGGTTGGATTTATCTATAGAGTCGGTTAGGGTTTTTGTAGTTTCGTGATTAGGCGTGATATTTACCACTATTTTGCCATGACAAATGCTCTATTTAGGTTCTATTATATGTGTTTAGAGTATGTCTTAGAGTATTTCGGGTGAAAACCTATTAGCTTTAGGATTTAGATTTCATAAACCCACTAGGGGTCGGTTTTATCTTTTCATAAATCCACTAAGGGTTTGTTTTATCTTTTCATAAACCCATTAGGGGTTGGATTTATCTAAACAGTCGGTTAGGATTTTTGTAGTTTCGTGATAATGCATGATATTTGCCATTGTTGTGCGATGATATATGCTCTATTGAGGTTCTATTATATGTGTTTAGAGTATGTCTTAGAGTATTTCGGGTGAAAATCCATTAGCTTTAGGATATAGATTTCATAAACCCACTAAGTTTTGGTATTATCTTTTCATAAACCCACAAAGGGTTGGTTTTATCTTTTCATAAACCCACTAGGGGTTGGATTTATCTATAGAGTTGGTTAGGGTTTTTGTAGTTTAGTGATAAGTCGTGATATTTACCACTATTGTGCCATGACATAAGCTCTATTTAGGTTCTATTATATGTGTTTAGAGTATGTCTTAGAGTATTTCGGGTGAAAACCCATTAGCTTTAGGATTTAGATTTCATAAACCCACTAGGGGCTGGTTTTATCTTTTCATAAACCCACTAAGGGTTGGTTTTATCTTTTCATAAACCCACTAGGGGTCGGATTTATCTATAGAGTCGGTTAGGGTTTTTGTAGTTTCGTGATAAGGCCTGCTATTTACCACAATTGTGCCATGATATAAGCTCTATTTAGGTTCTATTATATGTGTTTAGATTATGTCTTGAGTATTTTGGGTGAAAACCCATTAGCTTTAGGATTTAGATTACATAAAATCACTAGGGGTTGGTTTTACCTTTTAAAAAAACCCACTAAGGGTTGGTTTTATCTTTTCATAAACCACTAGGGGTTGGATTTATCTACTTAGTCGGTTAGGGTTTTTGTAGTTTTCTGATAGGGCCTGATATTTACAACTATTGTGCCATGTATAAGCTCTATTTAGGTTCTAGTATATGTGTTTAGTGTATGTCTTAGAGTATTTCGGGTGAAAACCCATTAGCTTTGGGATTTAGATTTCATAAACCCATTAAGTTTTGGTTTTATCTTTTCATAAACCCACAAACGGTTGGTTTTATCTTTTCATAAACCCACTAGGGATTGGATTTATCTATAGAGTCGGTTAGGGTTTCTGTAGTTTCGTGATAAGGCGTGATATTTACCACTATTGTGCCACGACATAAGCTCTATTTAGGTTCTATTATATGTGTTTAGAGTATGTCTTAGAGTATTTCGGGTGAAGACCCATTAGCTTTAGGATTTAGATTTCATAAACCCACTAGGGGTTGTTTTATCTTTTCATAACCCCACTAAGGGTTGGTTTTATCTTTCCATAAACCACTAGGGTTGGATTTATCTATAGAGTCGGTTAGGGTTTTTGTACTTTCCTTATAAGGCCTGATATTTACCACTATTGTGCCATGATATAAGCTCCATTTAGGTTATATTATATGTGTTTAGAGTATATCTTAGAGTATTTCGGATGAAAACCCAATCGCTTTAGGATTTAGATTTCATAAATCCACTATGGGTTGGTTTTATCTTTTCATAAACCCACTAAGGGTAGGTTTTATATTTTCATAAAACCACTAAGAGTTGGAGTTATCTATAGAGTCGGTTAGGATTTTTGTAGTTTCGTGATAGGGCCTGATATTTGCCAATATTGTGCCATGTAATAAGCTCTATTTAGGTTCTATTATATGTGATTAGAGTGTGTCTTAGAGTATTTTGGGTGAAAACCCATTAGCTTTAAGATTTAGATTTCATAAACCCACTAGGGGTTGGTTTTATCTTTTTATAAACCCACTAAGGGTTGATTTTATCTTTTCATAAACCCACTAGGGGTTGGATTTATCTATAGAGTCGGTTAGGGTTTTGTAGTTTCCTGAGAAGGCTTAATATTTACCACTATTGTGCCATAATATATGCTCTATTTAGGTTCTATTATATGTGTTTAGAATATCTCTTAGAGTATTTCGGTGAAAACCCATTAGCTTTAGGATTTAGATTTCATAAACCCACAAGGGTGGTTTTATCTTTTCATAAACCCACTAAGGGTTGGTTTTATCTTTTCATAAACCCACTAGGGGTTGGATTTATCTATAGATTCGGTTAGGGTTTTTGTAATTTCGTGATAGGGCATGATATTTCCCACTATTGTGCCATGATATAAGCTCTATTTAGGTTCTATTATATGTGTTTAGAGTATGTCTTAGAGTATTTCGGGTGAAAACCCATTAGCTTTAGGATTTAGATTTCATAAACCCACTAGGGGTTGGTTTTATCTTTTCATAAATCCACTAAGGGTTTGTTTTATCTTTTGATAAACCCATTAGGGGTTGGATTTATCTAAACAGTCGGTTAGGATTTTTGTAGTTTCGTGATAATGCATGATATTTGCCATTGTTGTGCGATGATATATGCTCTATTGAGGTTCTATTATATGTGTTTAAAGTATGTCTTAGAGTATTTCGGGTGAAAACCCATTAGCTTTAGGATTTAGATTTCATAAACCCACTAAGTTTTGGTATTATCTTTTCATAAACCCACAAAGGGTTGGTTTTATCTTTTCATAAACCCACTAGGGGTTGGATTTATCTATAGAGTTGGTTAAGGTTTTTGTAGTTTCGTGATAAGGCGTGATATTTACCACTATTGTGCCATGACATAAGCTTTATTTAGGTTCTATTATAAGTGTTTAGAGTATGTCTTAGAGTATTTCGGGTGAAAACCCATTAGCTTTAGGATTTAGATTTCATAAACCCACTAAGGGCTGGTTTTATCTTTTCATAAACCCACTAAGGGTTGGTTTTATCTTTTCATAAACCCACTAGGGGTCGGATTTATCTATTGAGTCGGTTAGGGTTTTTGTAGTTTCGTGATAAGGCCTGATATTTACCACAATTGTGCCATGATATAAGCTCTATTTAGGTTCTATTATACGTGTTTAGATTATGTCTTGAGTATTTTGGGTGAAAACCCATTAGCTTTAGGATTTAGATTACATAAACCCACTAGGGGTTGGTTTTATCTTTTAAAAAACCCACTAAGGGTTGGTTTTATCTTTTCATAAACCACAAGGGGTTGGATTTATCTACTTAGTCGGTTAGGGTATTTGTAGTTTTCTGATAAGGCCTGATATTTACAACTATTGTGCCATGATATAAGCTCTATTTAGGTTCTAGTATATGTGTTTAGTGTATGTCTTAGAGTATTTCGGGTGAAAACCCATTAGCTTTGGGATTTAGATTTCATAAACCCACTGAGTTTTGGTTTTATCTTTTCATAAACCCACAAACGGTTGGTTTTATCTTTTCATAAACCCACTAGGGATTGGATTTATCTATAGAGTCGGTTAGGGTTTCTGTAATTTCGTGATAAGGTGTGATATTTACCACTATTGTGCCACGACATAAGCTCTATTTAGGTTCTATTATATGTGTTTAGAGTATGTCTTAGAGTATTTCGGGTGAAAACCCATTAGCTTTAGGATTTAGATTTCATAAACCCACTAGGGGTTGTTTTATCTTTTCATAAACCCACTAAGGGTTGGTTTTATCTTTCCATAAACCCACTAGGGTTGGATTTATCTATAGAGTCGGTTAGGGTTTTTGTACTTTCCTGATAAGGCCTGATATTTACCACTATTGTGCCATGATATAAGCTCTATTTAGGTTATATAATATGTGTTTAGAGTATGTGTTAGAGTATCTTTTTGTAAACACACTAAGGGTTTGTTTTATCTTTTCATAAACCCACTAGGGGTTTGATTTATCTATATAGACGGTTAGGGTTTATGTAGTTTTCTGATAAGGCCTGATATTTACCACAATTGTGCCATGATATAAGCTCTATTTAAGTTCTATTATATGTGTTTAGAGTATGGCTTAGAGTATTTCGGATGAAAACCCAATCGCTTTAGGATTTAGATTTCATAAATCCACTAGGGGTTGGTTTTATCTTTTCATAAACCCACTAAGGGTAGGTTTTATTTTTTCATAAAACCACTAGGAGTTGGAGTTATCTATAGAGTCGGTTAGGATTTTTGTAGTTTCGTGATAGGGCCTGATATTTGCCAATATTGTGCCATGTAATAAGCTCTATTTAGGTTATATTATATGTTTTTAGAGTATGTCTTAGAGTATTTTGGGTGAAAACCCATTAGCTTTAAGATTTCGATTTCATAAACCCACTAGGGGTTGGTTTTATCTTTTTATAAACCCACTAAGGGTTGGTTTTATCTTTTCATAAACCCACTAGGGTTGGATTTATCTATAGAGTCGGTTAGGGTTTTTGTAGTTTCGTGATAAGGCGTGATATTTACCACTATTGTGCCATGACATAAGCTCTATTTAGGTTCTATTATATGTGTTTTGAGTATGTCTTAGAGTATTTGGGTGAAAACCCATTAGCTTTAGGATTTAGATTTCATAAACCCACTAGGAGCTGGTTTTATCTTTTCATAAACCCACTAAGGGTTGGTTTTATCTTTTCATAAACCCACTAGGGGTCGGATTTATCTAAACGGACGGTTAGGGTTTTTGTAGTTTCGTGATAAGGCATGATATTTACCACAATTGTGCCGTGATATAAGCTCTATTTAGGTTCTATTATATGTGTTTAGATTATGTCTTGAGTATTTTGGGTGAAAACCCATTAGCTTTAGGATTTAGATTACATAAACCCACTAGGGGTTGGTTTTATCTTTTAAAAAACCCACTAAGGGTTGGTTTTATCTTTTCATAAACCACTAGGGGTTGGATTTATCTACTTAGTCGGTTAGGGTTTTTGTAGTTTTCTGATAAGACCTGATATTTACAACTATTGTGCCATGAATAAGCTCTATTTAGGTTCTATTATATGTGTTTAGAGTATGTCTTAGAGTATTTCGGGTGAAAACCCATTAGCTTTAGGATTTAGATTTCATAAACCCACTAAGTTTTGGTATTATCTTTTCATAAACCCACAAAGGGTTGGTTTTATCTTTTCATAAACCCACTAGGGGTTGGATTTATCTATAGAGTTGGTTAAGGTTTTTGTAGTTTCGTGATAAGGCGTGATATTTACCACTATTGTGCCATGACATAAGCTTTATTTAGGTTCTATTATAAGTGTTTAGAGTATGTCTTAGAGTATTTCGGGTGAAAACCCATTAGCTTTAGGATTTAGATTTCATAAACCCACTAGGGCTGGTTTTATCTTTTCATAAACCCACTAAGGGTTGGTTTTATCTTTTCATAAACCCACTAGGGGTCGGATTTATCTATAGAGTCGGTTAGGGTTTTTGTAGTTTCGTGATAAGGCCTGCTATTTACCACAATTGTGCCATGATATAAGCTCTATTTAGGTTCTATTATATGTGTTTAGATTATGTCTTGAGTATTTTGGGTGAAAACCCATTAGCTTTAGGATTTAGATTACATAAAATCACTAGGGGTTGGTTTTACCTTTTAAAAAAACCCACTAAGGGTTGGTTTTATCTTTTCATAAACCACTAGGGGTTGGATTTATCTACTTAGTCGGTTAGGGTTTTTGTAGTTTTCTGATAGGGCCTGATATTTACAACTATTGTGCCATGTATAAGCTCTATTTAGGTTCTAGTATATGTGTTTAGTGTATGTCTTAGAGTATTTCGGGTGAAAACCCATTAGCTTTGGGATTTAGATTTCATAAACCCATTAAGTTTTGGTTTTATCTTTTCATAAACCCACAAACGGTTGGTTTTATCTTTTCATAAACCCACTAGGGATTGGATTTATCTATAGAGTCGGTTAGGGTTTCTGTAGTTTCGTGATAAGGCGTGATATTTACCACTATTGTGCCACGACATAAGCTCTATTTAGGTTCTATTATATGTGTTTAGAGTATGTCTTAGAGTATTTCGGGTGAAGACCCATTAGCTTTAGGATTTAGATTTCATAAACCCACTAGGGTTGTTTTATCTTTCATAACCCCACTAAGGGTTGGTTTTATCTTTCATAAACCACTAGGGTTGGATTTATCTATAGAGTCGGTTAGGGTTTTTGTACTTTCCTTAGAAGGCCTGATATTTACCACTATTGTGCCATGATATAAGCTCCATTTAGGTTATATTATATGTGTTTAGAGTATATCTTAGAGTATTTCGGATGAAAACCCAATCGCTTTAGGATTTAGATTTCATAAATCCACTATGGGTTGGTTTTATCTTTTCATAAACCCACTAAGGGTAGGTTTTATATTTTCATAAAACCACTAAGAGTTGGAGTTATCTATAGAGTCGGTTAGGATTTTTGTAGTTTCGTGATAGGGCCTGATATTTGCCAATATTGTGCCATGTAATAAGCTCTATTTAGGTTCTATTATATGTGATTAGAGTGTGTCTTAGAGTATTTTGGGTGAAAACCCATTAGCTTTAAGATTTAGATTTCATAAACCCACTAGGGGTTGGTTTTATCTTTTCATAAACCCACTAAGGGTTGGTTTTATCTTTTCATAAACCCACTAGGGGTTGGATTTATCTATAGAGTCGGTTAGGGTTTTGTAGTTTCCTGAGAAGGCTTAATATTTACCACTATTGTGCCATAATATATGCTCTATTTAGGTTCTATTATATGTGTTTAGAATATCTCTTAGAGTATTTCGGTGAAAACCCATTAGCTTTAGGATTTAGATTTCATAAACCCACTAGGGGTTGGTTTTATCTTTTCATAAACCCACTAAGGGTTGGTTTTATCTTTTCATAAACCCACTAGGGGTCGGATTTATCTAAACGGACGGTTAGGGTTTTTGTAGTTTCGTGATAAGGCATGATATTTACCACAATTGTGCCGTGATATAAGCTCTATTTAGGTTCTATTATATGTGTTTAGATTATGTCTTGAGTATTTTGGGTGAAAACCCATTAGCTTTAGGATTTAGATTTCATAAACCCACTAGGGGTTGGTTTTATCTTTTCATAAACCCACTAAGGGTTGGTTTTATCTTTTCATAAACCCACTAGGGGTTGGATTTATCTATAGAGTCGGTTAGGGTTTTGTAGTTTCCTGAGAAGGCTTAATATTTACCACTATTGTGCCATAATATATGCTCTATTTAGGTTCTATTATATGTGTTTAGAATATCTCTTAGAGTATTTCGGTGAAAACCCATTAGCTTTAGGATTTAGATTTCATAAACCCACAAGGGTGGTTTTATCTTTTCATAAACCCACTAAGGGTTGGTTTATCTTTCATAAACCCACTAGGGTTGGATTTATCTATAGATTCGGTTAGGGTTTTTGTAATTTCGTGATAGGGCATGATATTTCCCACTATTGTGCCATGATATAAGCTCTATTTAGGTTCTATTATATGTGTTTAGAGTATGTCTTAGAGTATTTCGGGTGAAAACCCATTAGCTTTAGGATTTAGATTTCATAAACCCACTAGGGGTTGGTTTTATCTTTCATAAATCCACTAAGGGTTTGTTTTATCTTTTTGATAAACCCATTAGGGGTTGGATTTATCTAAACAGTCGGTTAGGATTTTTGTAGTTTCGTGATAATGCATGATATTTGCCATTGTTGTGCGATGATATATGCTCTATTGAGGTTCTATTATATGTGTTTAAAGTATGTCTTAGAGTATTTCGGGTGAAAACCCATTAGCTTTAGGATTTAGATTTCATAAACCCACTAAGTTTTGGTATTATCTTTTCATAAACCCACAAAGGGTTGGTTTTATCTTTTCATAAACCCACTAGGGGTTGGATTTATCTATAGAGTTGGTTAAGTTTTTGTAGTTTCGTGATAAGGCGTGATATTACCACTATTGTGCCATGACATAAGCTTTATTTAGGTTCTATTATAAGTGTTTAGAGTATGTCTTAGAGTATTTCGGTTGAAAACCCATTAGCTTTAGGATTTAGATTTCATAAACCCACTAAGGGCTGGTTTTATCTTTTCATAAACCCACTAAGGGTTGGTTTTATCTTTTCATAAACCCACTAGGGGTCGGATTTATCTATTGAGTCGGTTAGGGTTTTTGTAGTTTCGTGATAAGGCCTGATATTTACCACAATTGTGCCATGATATAAGCTCTATTTAGGTTCTATTATACGTGTTTAGATTATGTCTTGAGTATTTTGGGTGAAAACCCATTAGCTTTAGGATTTAGATTACATAAACCCACTAGGGGTTGGTTTTATCTTTTAAAAAACCCACTAAGGGTTGGTTTTATCTTTTCATAAACCACAAGGGGTTGGATTTATCTACTTAGTCGGTTAGGGTATTTGTAGTTTTCTGATAAGGCCTGATATTTACAACTATTGTGCCATGATATAAGCTCTATTTAGGTTCTAGTATATGTGTTTAGTGTATGTCTTAGAGTATTTCGGGTGAAAACCCATTAGCTTTGGGATTTAGATTTCATAAACCCACTGAGTTTTGGTTTTATCTTTTCATAAACCCACAAACGGTTGGTTTTATCTTTTCATAAACCCACTAGGGATTGGATTTATCTATAGAGTCGGTTAGGGTTTTTGTAGTTTCGTGATAAGGCATGATATTTACCACAATTGTGCCGTGATATAAGCTCTATTTAGGTTCTATTATATGTGTTTAGATTATGTCTTGAGTATTTTGGGTGAAAACCCATTAGCTTTAGGATTTAGATTACATAAACCCACTAGGGGTTGGTTTTATCTTTTAAAAAACCCACTAAGGGTTGGTTTTATCTTTTCATAAACCACTAGGGGTTGGATTTATCTACTTAGTCGGTTAGGGTTTTTGTAGTTTTCTGATAAGACCTGATATTTACAACTATTGTGCCATGATATAAGCTCTATTTAGGTTCTATTATATGTGTTTAGAGTATGTCTTAGAGTATTTCGGGTGAAAACCCATTAGCTTTAGGATTTAGATTTCATAAACCCACTAAGTTTTGGTATTATCTTTTCATAAACCCACAAAGGGTTGGTTTTATCTTTTCATAAACCCACTAGGGGTTGGATTTATCTATAGAGTCGGTTAAGGTTTTGTAGTTTCCTGAGAAGGCTTAATATTTACCACTATTGTGCCATTATATAAGCTCTATTTAGGTTCTATTATATGTGTTTAGATTATCTCTTAGAGTATTTCGGTGAAAACCCATTAGCTTTAGGATTTAGATTTCATAAACCCACTAGGGTTGGTTTTATCTTTTCATAAACCCACTAAGTGTTGGTTTTATCTTTTCATAAACCCACTAGGGGTTGGATTTATCTATAGAGTCGGTTAGGGCTTTTGTAATTTCGTGATAGGGCATGATATTTCCCACTATTGTGCCATGATATAAGCTCTATTTAGGTTCTATTATATGTGTTTAGAGTATGTGATAGAGTATTTCGGGTGAAAACCCATTAGCTTTAGGATTTAAATTTCAAAAACCCACTAGGGTTTTTTTTATCTTTTCATAAACCCAGTAAGGGTTGGTTTTATCTTTTCATAAACCCACTAGGGGTTCGATTTATCTATAGAGTCGGTCAGGGTTTTTGTAGTTTCTTGATAAGGCCTTATATTTACCACTATTGTGCCATTATATAAGCTTTATTTAGGTTCTATTATATGTGTTTAGAGTATGTCGTAGAGTATTTTTCTTGAAAACCCATTAGTTTAGGATTTAGATTTCATAAACCCACTAGGGGTTGGTTTTATCTTTTCATAAACCCACAAAGGGTTGATTTTATCTTTTCATAAACCCACTAGGGGTTGGATTTATCTATAGAGACGGTTAGGGTTTTTGTAGTTTCGTGATAAGGCCTGATATTTACCACTATTGCGCCATGATATAAGCTCTATATAGGTTTTATTATATGTGTTTAGAGTATGGCTTAGAGTTTTTTGGGTGAAAATCCATTAGCTTTATGATTTAGATTTCATAAACCCACTAAGGGTTGGTTTTATCTTTTCATAAACCCACTAAGGGTTGGTTTTATCTTTTCATAAACCCACTAGGGTTGGATTTATCTATAGATTCGGTTAGGGTTTTTGTAGTTTCCTGATAAGGCCTAATATTTACCACTATTGTGCCATGATATAAGCTCTATATAGGTTATATTATATGTGTTTAGAGTATGTCTTGGAGTATTTCGGGTGAAAACCCATTAGATATAGGATTTAGATTTCATAAACCCACTAGGGGTTGGTTTTATCTTTTCATAAACCCACTAAGGGTTGGTTTTATTTATTCATAAACCCACTAGGGGTTGGATTTATCTATAGAGTCGGTTAGGGTTTTTCTATTTTCCTGATAAGGCATGATATTTACCAATATTGTACGATGATATAAGCTCTATTTAGGTTATATTATTTGTGTTTAGAGTATGTCTTAGAGTATATCGGATGAAAAACCATTAGGTTTAGGATTTAGATTTCATAAACTCACTAGGGGTTGGTTTTATCTTTTCATAAACCCACTAAGGGTTGGTTTTATCTTTTCATAAACCTACTAGGGGTTGGATTTATTTATATATTCGGTTAGGGTTTTTGTATATTTTTTGATAAAGCCTAATATTTACCAGTATTGTGCCATGATATAAGCTTTATTTAGGTTCTATTATATGTGTTTAGAAAATGTCTTAGAGTATTTTGGGTGGAAACCTATTAGCTTTAGGATTTAGATTTCATAAACCCACTAGGGGTTGGTTTTATCTTTTCATAAACCCATTAAGGGTTGTTTTTATCTTTCATAAACCCACTAGGGGTTGGATTTATCTATACAGTCGGTTCGGGTTTTTGTATTTTTCTTGATTAGGCCTGATATTACCACTATTGTGCCATGATATAAGCTCTATTTAGGTTCTATTATATGTGTGTTTGGAATGTGTCTTAGAGTATTTTGGGTGAAAACACATTAGCTTTAGGATTTATATTTCATAAACCCACTAGGGGTTTGTTTTATCTTTTAATAAACCCACTAAGGGTTGGTTTTATCTTTTCATAATCCCACTAGGGGTTGGATTTATCTATAGAGTCGGTTAGGATTTTTGTAGTTTCCTGATAAGACCTGATATTTACCACTATTGTTCCATAACCCACTAGGGGTTGGTTTTATCTTTTCATAAACCGACTACGGGGTTGTTTTATCTTTCATAAACCCACTAGTGGTTGGATTTATCTATACAGTCAGTCGGGTTTTTGTAATTTTCTTGATAAGTCCTGATAATACCACTATTGTGCCATGATATAAGCTCTATTTATGTTCTATTTTATGTGTTTTGGAGTATGTCTTAGATAATTTTGGGTGAAAATAAATTAGCTTTAGGATTTAGATTTCATAAACCCACTAGGGGTTGGTTTTATCTTTTAATAAACCCACAAAGGGTTGGTTTTATCTTTTTATAAACCCACTAGTGGTTGGATTTATCTATAAAGTCGGTTAGGGTTTTTGTAGTTTCCTGATAAGGCCTGATATTTACCACTATTGTGCCATGATATATGCTCTATTGAGGTTCTATTATATGTGTTTAGAGTATGTCTTAGAGTATTTCGGGTGAAAACCCATTAGCTTTAGGATTTAGATTTCATAAACCTAATATGGTTGGTTTACCTTTTCATAAACCCACTATGGGTTGGTTTTATCTTTTCATAAACCCACAAGGGGTTGGATTTATCTATAGAGTCGGTTAGGGTTTTTGTAGTTTCGTGATAGGGCCTGATATTTGCCAATATTGTGCCATGATATAAGCTCTATTTAGGTTTTATTATATGTGTGTTTGAGTATGTCTTAGAGTATTTTGGGTCAAAACCCATTAGCTTTAGGATTTAGATTTCATAAACCCACTAGGGGTTGGTTTTATATTTTCATAAATCAACTAAGGGTTGGTTTTATCTTTTCATAAACCACTAGGGGTTGGACTTATCTATAGAGTCGGTTAGAGTTTTTGTAGTTTCCTGATAAGGCCTGATATTTACAACTATTGGGACATGATATATGCTCTATTAAGAATCTATTATATGTGTTTAGAGTATGTTTTAGAGTATTTCGGGTGAAAACCCATTAGCTTTAGGATTTAGATTTCATAAACCCACTAGGGTTGGTTTTATCTTTTCATAAACCCACTAAAGGTTGGTTTTATCTTTTCATAAACCCACTAGGGGTTTGATTTATCTATACAGTCGGTTAGGGTTTTTGTAGTTTCCTGATAAGGCCTGATATTTACCACTATTGTGCCATAACCAACTAGGGGTTGGTTTTATCTATTCATAAACCCACTAAGGGTTGGTTTTATCTTTCAAAAACCCACTAGGGGTTGAATTTATCTATACAGTCAGTTCGGGTTTTTGTATTTTTCTTGATAAGGCCTGATACTACCACTATTGTGCCATGGTATAAGCTCTATTTAGGTTCTATTATATGTGTTTTGGAGTATGTCTTAGAGTATTTTGGGTGAAAACACATTAGTTTTAGGATTTGGATTTCATAAACCCACTTGGGATTGGTTTTAAGTTTTCATAAACCCACTAGGGGTTCGATTTATCTATAGAGTGGTTAGGGTTTCTGTAGTTTTCTTATAAGGCATGATATTTACCACTATTGGGCCATGATATAAGCTCTATTTAGGTTCTATTATATGTGTTTAGATTATGTCTTGAGTATTTTGGGTGAAAACCCATTAGCTTTAGGATTTAGATTTCATAAACCCACTAGAGGTTGGTTTTATCTTTTCATAATCCCACTAAGGGTTGGTTTTATCTTTTCATAAACCCACTAGGGGTTGGATTTATCTACTTAGTCGGTTAGGGTTTTTGTAGTTTCGTGATAGGGCCTGATATTTACAACTATTGTGAGATGATATAAGCTCTATTTTGGTTCTAGTATATGTGTTTAGAGTATGTCTTAGAGTATATCGGGTGAAAACCTAATAGCTTTAGGATTTAGATTTCATAAACCCACTAGGGGTTGGTTATATCTTTTCATAAACCCACAAAGGGTTGGTTTTATCTTTTCATAAACCCACTAGGGGTTGGATTTATCAATAGAGTCGGTTAGATTTTTTGTAGTTTCGTGATAAGGCCAGATATTTACCATTACTGTGCAATGATATAAGCTCTCTTTTGGTTCTATTATATGTGTTTAGAGTATGTCTTAGAGTATTTTGGGTGAAAACCCAATAGCTTTAGGAATTAGATTTCATAAGCCAACTAGGGGTTAGTTTTATCTTTTCATAAACCCACTAAGGGTTGGTTTTATCTTTTCATAAACCCACTAGGATTGGATTTATCTATAGAGTCGGTTAGGGTTTTTGTAGTTTCCTGATAAGGCCTGATATTTACCTCTATTGTGCCATGATATAAACTCTATTTTGGTTATATTATATGTGTTTAGAGTATGTCTTAGAGTATTTCGGGTGAAAACCCATTCGCTTTAGGATTTAAATTTCATAAACCCACTAGGGGTTGGTTTTATCTTCTCATAAACCCACTAAGGGTTGGTTTTATTTTTTCATAAACCCACTAGGGGTTGGATTTATCTATAGAGTCGGTTAGGGTTTTTGTATTTTCCTGATAAGGCCTGATATTTACCAATATTGTGCGATGATAGAAACTCTATTTAGGTTCTATTATATGTGTTTAGAGTATGTCTTAGAGTATTTCAGATGAAAAATTATTAGCTTTAGGATTTAGATTTCATAAACCCACTAGGGGTTGGTTTTATCTTTTTATAAACCCACTAAGGATAGGTTTTATCCTTCATAAACCCACTAGGGGTTGGATTTATCTATACAGTCGGTTCGGGTTTTTGTATTTTTCTTGATAAGGCCTTATATTTATAACTATTCTGCCATAACCCACTAGGGGTTGGTTTTATCTTTTCATAAACCCACTAACGGTTGGTTTTATCTTTCATAAACCCACTAGGGGTTGAATTTATCTATACAGTCAGTTCAGGTTTTTGTATTTTTCTTGATAAGGCCTGATATTACCACTATTGGGCCATGATATAACATCTATTTAGGTCCTATTATATGTGTTTTGGAGTATGTCTTAGAGTATTTTAGGTGAAAACACATTAGCTTTAGGATTTAGATTTCATAAACCCATTAGGGGTTAGTTTTATCTTTTCATAAACCCACTAGGGGTTCGATTTATCTATAGAGTGGTTAGGGTTTTTGTAGTTTTCTTATAACGCCTGATATTTACCAATATTGTACCATGATATAAGCTCTATTTTGGTTCTATTATATGTGTTTAGATTATGTCTTGAGTATTTTGGGTGAAAACCCATTAGCTTTAGGATTTAGATTTCATAAACCCACTAGGGGTTGATTTTATCTTTTCATAATCCCACTAAGGGTTGGTTTTATCTTTTCATAAACCCACTAGGGGTTGGATTTATCTACTTAGTCGGTTAGGGTTTTTGTAGTTTCGTGATAGGGCCTGATATTTACAACTATTGTGCGATGATATAAGCTCTATTTAGGTTCTAGTATATGTGTTTAGAGTATGTCTTAGAGTATATCGGGTGAAAACCCAATAGTTTTAGGATTTAGATTTCATACACCCACTAGGGGTTGGTTTTATCTTTTCATAAACCCACTAAGGGTTGGTTTTATTTTTTCATCAACCCACTAGGGGTTGGATTTATCTATTTAGTCGGTTAGGGTTTTTGTATTTTCCCGATAAGGCCTGATGTTTACTAATATTGTGCGATGATATAAGCTCTATTTAGGTTCTATTATTTGTGTTTAGAGTATGTCTTAGAGTATTTCGGATGAAAAACCATTAGCTTTAGTATTTAAAATTCATAAACCCACTAGGGGTTGGTTTTATCTTTCATAAACCCACTAAGGGTTGGTTTTATGTTTTCATAAACCCACTAAGGGTTGGATTTATTTATATAGTCTGTTAGGGTTTTTGTATTTTTCTTGATAAAGCCCAATATTTACCACTGTTGCGCCACGATATAAGCTTTATTTAGGTTCTATTATATGTGTTTAGAATATGTTTTAGAGTATTTTGGATGGAAACCCATTAGCTTTAGGATTTAGATTTCGTAAACCCACTAGGGGTTGGTTTTATCTTTTCATAAACCCACTAAGGGTTGGTTTTATCTTTCATAAACCTACTAGGGGTTGGATTTATCTATACAGCCGGTTCGGGGTTTTGTATTTTCCTTGATAAGTCTTGATATTACCACTATTGTGCCATGATATAACCTTTATTTAGGTTCTGTTATATGTGTTTCGGAGTATGTCTTAGAGTATTTTGGGTGAAAACACATTAGCTTTAAGATTTAGATTTCATAAACCCACTAGGGGTTGGTTTTATCTTTTCATAAGCCCACTAAGGGTTGGTTTTATCTTTTCATAAACCCACTAGGAGTTCCATTTATCTATAGAGTCGGTTAGGGTTTTTGTAGTTTTTTGATAAGGCATGATATTTACCACTATTGTGCCATGATATAAGCTCTATTTAGGTTCTATTATATGTGTTTAGACTATGTCTTAGAGTATTTTGGGTGAAAACCCAATAGCTTTAGGAATTAGATTTCATAAGCCAACTAGGGGTTAGTTTTATCTTTTCATAAACCCACTAAGGGTTGGTTTTATCTTTTCATAAACCCACTAGGATTGGATTTATCTATAGAGTCGGTTAGGGCTTTTGTAGTTTCCTGATAAGGCCTGATATTTACCACTATTGTGCCATGATATAAACTCTATTTTGGTTATATTATATGTGTTTAGAGTATGTCTTAGAGTATTTCGGGTGAAAACCCATTCGCTTTAGGATTTAAATTTCATAAACCCACTAGGGGTTGGTTTTATCTTTTTATAAACCCACTAAGGGTTGGTTTTATTTTTCATAAACCCACTAGGGGTTGGATTTATCTATACAGTCGGTTCGGTTTTTTGTATTTTTCTTGATAAGGCCTGATATTTACCACTATTGTGCCATGATATAAACTTTATTTAGGTTATATTATATGTGTTTAGAGTATGTCTTAGAGTATTTTGGGTGAAAACCCATTCGCTTTAGGATTTAAATTTCATAAACCCACTAGGGGTTGGTTTTATCTTTTCATAAACCCACTAAGGGTTAGTTTTATTTTTTCATAAACCCATTAGGGGTTGGATTTATCAATAGAGTCGGTTAGGGTTTTTGTATTTTCTTGATAAGGCCTGATATTTACCAATATTGTGCGATGATATAAGCTCTATTTAGGTTCTATTATATGTGTTTAGAGTATGTCTTAGAGTATTTCGGATGAAAAACCATTAGCTTTAGGATTTAGATTTCATAAACCCACTAGGGGTTGGTTTTATCTTTTCATAAACCCACTAAGGGTTGGTTTTATCTTTTCATAAACCCACTAGGGGTTGGATTTATTTATATAGTCGGTTAGGGTTTTTGTATTTTTCTTGATAAAGCCTAATATTTACCACTATTGTGCCATGATATAAGCTTTATTTAGTGTCTGTTATATGTGTTTAGAATATGTTTTAAAGTATTTTGGGTGGAAACCCATTAGCTTTAGGATTTAGATTTCATAAACCCACTAGGGGTTGGTTTTATCTTTTTATAAACCCACAAAGGGTTGGTTTTATATTTCATAAACCCACTAGGTGTTGGATTTATCTATACAGTCGGTCCGGGTTTTTGTATTTTTCTTGATAAAGCCTGATATTTACCACTATTGTGCCATAACCCACTAGGGGTTGGTTTTATCTTTTCATAAACCCACTAAAGGTTGGTTTTATCTTTCATAAACCCACTAGGGGTTGAATTTATCTATACAGTCAGTTCGGGTTTTTGTATTTTTCTTGATAAGGCCTGATATTACCACTATTGTGCCATGATATAAGCTCAATTTAGGTTCTATTATATGTGTTTTGGAGTATGTCTTAGAGTATTTTGGGTGAAAACACATTAGCTTTAGGATTTAAATTTCATAAACCCACTAGGGGTTGGGTTTATCTTTTCATAAACCCACTAGGGGTTCGATTTATCTATAGAGTGGTTAGGGTTTTTGTAGTTTTCTTATAAGGGCTGATATTTACCACTATTCTGCCATGATATAAGCTCTATTTTGGTTCTATTATATGTGTTTAGATTATGTCTTGAGTATTTTGGGTGAAAACCCATTTGCTTTAGGATTTAGATTTCATAAACCCACTAGGGGTTGGTTTTATCTTTTCATAATCCCACTAAGGGTTGGTTTTATCTTTTCATAAACCCACTAGGGGTTGGATTTATCTATAGAGTCGGTTAGGGTGTTTGTATTTTCTTGATAAGGCCTGATATTTACCAATATTGTGCGATGATATAAGCTCTATTTAGGTTCTATTATATGTGTTTAGAGTATGTCTTAGAGTATTTCGGATGAAAAACCATTAGCTTTGGGATTTAGATTTCATAAACCCACTAGGGATTGGTTTTATCTTTTCATAAACCCACTAAGGGTTGGTTTTATCTTTTCATAAACCCACTAGGGGTTGGATTTATTTATATAGTCGGTTAGGGTTTTTGTATTTTTCTTGATAAAGCCTAATATTTACCACTATTGTGCCATGATATAAGCTTTATTTAGGTTCTATTATATGTGTTTAGAATATGTTTTAGAGTATTTTGGTTGGAAACCCATTAGCTTTAGAATTTAGATTTCATAAACCCACTAGGGGTTGGTTTTATATTTTTATAAACCCACTAAGGGTTGGTTTTATCTTTCATAAACCCACTAGGTTGTTGGATTTATCTATACAGTCGGTTCGGGTTTTTGTATTTTTCTTGATAAGACCTGATATTTACCACTATTGTGCCATAACCCACTAGGGGTTGGTTTTATCTTTTCATAAACCCACTAAGGGTTGGTTTTCTCTTTCATAAACCCTCTAGGCCTGATATTACCACTATTGTGCCATGATATAAGCTCTATTTAGGTTCTATTATATGTGTTTTGGAGTATGTCTTAGAGTATTTTGGGTGAAAACACATTAGCGTTAGGATTTAGATTTCATAAACCAACTACGGGTTGGTTTTATCTTTTCATAAACCCACTAGGGGTTCGATTTATCTATAGAGTGGTTAGGGTTTTTGTATTTTTCTTATAAGACCTGATATTTACCACAATTGTGCCATGATATAAGCTCTATTTAGGTTCTATTATATGTGTTTAGAGTATGTCTTAGAGTATATCGTGTGAAAACCCAATAGCTTTAGGAATTAGATTTCATAAACCCACTAGGGGTTGGTTTTATCTTTTCATAAACACACTAAGGGTTGGTTTTATTTTTTCATAAACCCACTAGGGGTTGGATTTATCTATAGAGTCGGTTAGGGTTTTTATGTTTTCTTGATAAGGCCTGATATTTACCAATATTGTGCGATGATATAAGCTTTATTTAGGTTCTATTATATGTGTTTAGAGTATGTCTTAGAGTATTTCGGATGAAAAACCATTAGCTTTAGGATTTAGATTTCACAAACCCACTAGGGGTTGGTTTTATCTTTTCATAATCCCACTAAGGGTTGGTTTTTTCTTTTCATAAACCCACTAAGGGTTGGATTTATCTACTTAGCCGGTTAGGGTTTTTGTATTTTCGTGTTAGGCCCCGATATTTACAACTATTGTGCCATTATATAAGCTCTATTTAGGTTCTAGTATATGTGTTTAGAGTATATCTTAGAGTATTTTGGGTGAAAACACATTAGCTTTAGGATTTAGATTTCATAAACCCACTAGGGGTTGGTTTTATCTTTTCATAAACCCACTACGGGTTCGATTTATCTATAGAGTGGTTAGGGGTTTTGTAGTTTTCTTATAAGGCCTGATATTTACCACTATTGTGCCATGATATAAGCTCTATTTAGGTTCTATTATATGTGTTTTGATTATGTCTTGAGTATTTTGGGTGAAAACCCATTAGCTTTAGGATTTAGATTTCATAAACCAACTAGGGGTTGGTTTTATCTTTTCATAAACCCACTAAGGGTTGCTTTTATATTTCATAAACCCACTAGGGGTTGGATTTATCTATACAGTCGGTTCGGGTTTTTGTATTTTCCTTGACAAGGCCTGATATTACCACTATTGTGCCATGATATAAGCTCTATTTAGGTTCTATTATATGTGTTTTGGAGTATGTTTTAGAGTATTTTGGGTGAAAACACATTAGCTTTAGGATTTAATTTCATAAACCCACTAGGGGTTGGTTTTATCTTTTCATAAACCCACTAAGGGTTGGTTTTATCTTTTCATAAACCCACTAGGAGTTCCATTTATCTATAGAGTCGGTTAGGGTTTTTGTAGTTTTCTGATAAGTCATGATATTTACCACTATTATGCCATGATATAAGCTCTATTTAGGTTCTATTATATGTGTTTAGATTATGTCTTGAGTATTTTGGGTGAAAACCCATTAGCTTTAGGATTTAGATTACATAAACCCACTAGGGGTTGGTTTTATCTTTTCATAAACCCACTAAGGGTTGGTTTTATCTTTTCATAAACCCACTAGGGGTTGGATTTATCTACTTAGTCGGTTAGGGTTTTTGTAGTTTTCTGATAAGGCTGATATTTACAACTGTTGTGCCAGGATATAAGCTCTATTTAGGTTCTAGTATATGTGTTTTGAGTATGTCTTAGAGTATTTCAGGTGAAAACCCATTAGCTCTAGGATTTAGATTTTATAAACCCACTAGGGGTTGGTTTTATCTTTTCATAAACCCACAATGGTTTTATCTTTTCATAAACTCACTAGGGGTTGGATTTATCTATAGAGTCGGTTAGGGTTTTTGTAGTTTCGTGATAAGGCCAGATATTTACCAATATTGTGCAATGATATAAGCTCTATTTAGGTTCTATTATATGTGTTTAGAGTATGTCTTAGAGTATTTTGGGTGAAAACCCATTAGCTTTAGAATTTAGATTTCATAAACCCACTAGGGGTTGGTTTTATCTTTTCATAAACCCACTAAGGGTTGGTTTTATCTTTTCATAAACCCACTAGGGTTGGATTTATCTATAGAGTCGGTTAGGGTTTTTGTAGATTCTTGATAAGGCCTGATATTTACCACTATTGTGCCATGATATAAGCTCTATTTAGGTTATATTATATGTGTTCAGAGTATGTCTTAGAGTATTTTGGGTGAAAACCCATTCGTTTTAGGATTTAGATTTCATAAACCCACTAAGGGTTGGTTTTATTTTTTCATAAACCTACTAGGGGTTGGATTTATCTATAGAGTCGGTTAGGGTTTTTGTATTTTCCTTATAAGGCCTGATATTTACCACTATTGTGCGATGATATAAGCTCTATTTAGGTTCTATTATTTGTGTTTAGAGTATGTCTTAGAGTATTTCGGATGAAAAACCATTTGCTTTAGGATTTAGATTTCATAAACCCACTAGGGGTTGGTTTTATCTTTTCATAAACCCACTAATGTTTGGTTTTATCTTTTCATAAAACCACTAGGGGTTGGATTTATTTATATAGTCGGTTAGGGTTTTTGTATTTTTCTTGATAAAGCCTAATATTTACCACTATTGTGCCATGATATAAGCTCTATTTAGGTTCTATTATATGTGTTTTGGAGTAGGTCTTAGAGTATTTTGGGTGAAAAAACATTAGCTTTAGGATTTAGATTTCATAAACCCACTAGGGGTTGGTTTTCTCTTTTCAAAAACCCACTAAGGTTTGGTTTTATCTTTTCATAAACCCACTAGGGGTTTGATTTATCTATAGATTCGGTTAGGGTTTTTGTAGTTTTTTTATAAGGCCTGATATTTACCACAATTGTGCCATGATATAAGCTCTATTTAGGTTCTATTATATGTGTTTAGATTATGTCTTGAGTAGTTTGGGTGAAAACCCATTAGCTTTAGGATTTAGATTACAAAAACCCACTAGGGGTTGGTTTTATCTTTTAAAAAACCCACTAAGGGTTGGTTTTATCTTTTCGTAAACCACTAGGGGTCGGATTTATCTACTTAGTCGGTTAGGGTTTTTGTAGTTTTCTGATAAGGCCTGATATTTAGAACTATTGTGCCATGATATAAGCTCTATTTAGGATCTAGTATATGTGTTTAGAGTATGTCTTAGAGTATTTCGGGTGAAAACCCATTAGCTTTAGGATTTAGATTTCATAAACCCACAAGGTGTTGGTTTTATCTTTTCATTAACCCACAAAGGGTTGGTTTTATCTTTTCATAAACCCACTAGGGGTTGGATTTATCTATAGAGTCGGTTAGGGTTTTTGTAGTTTAGTGATAAGGCCAGATATTTAAAAATATCATGCCATGATATAAGCTCTATTTAGGTTCTATTATATGTGTTTAGAGTATGTCTTAGAGTATTTCGGGTGAAAACCCATTAGCTTTAGAATTTAGATTTCATAAACCCTTTAGGGGCTGGTTTTATCTTTTCATAAACCCACTAAGGGTTGGTTTTATCTTTTCATAAACCCACTAGGGTTGGATTTATCTATAGAGTCGGTTAGGGTTTTTATAGATTCCTAAAAGGCCTGATATTTACCACCATATTGCCATGATATAAGCTCTATTAAGTTATATTATATGTGCTTAGAGTATGTCTTAGAGTATTTCGGGTGAAAACCCATTCGCTTTAGGATTTAGATTTCATAAACTCACTAGGGGTTGGTTTTATCTTTTCATAAACCCACTAAGGGTTGGTTTTATTTTTTCATAAACCCACTAGGGGTTGGATTTATCTATAGAGTCGGTTTGGGTTTTTGTATTTTCCTGATAAGGCCTGATATTTACCACTATTGTGCGATGATATAAGCTCTATTTAGGTTCTATTATATGTGTTTAGAGTATGTCTTAGAGTATTTCGGATGAAAAATAATTAGCTTTAGGATTTAGATTTCATAAACCCACTAGAGGTTGGTTTTATCTTTTCTTACACCCACTAAGGGTTGGTTTTATCTTTCATAAACCCACTAAGGGTTGGATTTATCTATACAGTCGACTAGGGTTTTTATATTTTTCCTGATAAGGCATGATATTTACCACTATTGTGCCAATATATAAGCTCTATTTAGGTTGTATTATATGTGTTTAGAATATCTCTTAAGAGTATTTCGGTGAAAACCCATTAGCATTAGGATTTAGATTTCGTAAACCCACTAGGGTTGGCTTTATGTTTTCATAAACCCACTAAGGGTTGGTTTTATCTTTTCATAAACCCACTAGGTGTTGGATTTATCTATAGAGTCGGTTTGGGTTTTTGTAGTTTCCTAATTACGCCTGATATTTACCACTATTGTGCCATGATATAAGCTCAATTTAGGTTATATTATATGTGTTTAGAGTATGTATTAGAGTATTTCGGGTGAAAAACCATTAGCTTAGGATATATATTTCATAAACCCACTAGGGGTTGGTTTTTTCTTTTCATAAACCCACTAGGGGTTGGATATATTTATATAGTCGTTAGGTTTTTGTATTTTTCATGATAAAGCCTAATATTCACCACTATTGTGCCATGATATAAGCTTTATTTAGGTTCTATTATATGTGTTTAAAATATGTCTTAGAGTATTTTGGGTGGAAACCCATTAGCTTTAGGATTGAGATTTCATAAACCCACTAGGGGTTGGTTTTATCTTTTCATAAAACCAAGAAGGGTTGGTTTTATCTTTCATAAATCCACTGGGGGTTGGATTTATCTATAAAGTCGGTTAGGGTGTTTGTATTTTTCTTGATAAGGCCTGATATTACCACTATTATGCCATGATATAAGCTCTATTTAGGTTCTATTATATGTGTTTTGAGTATGTCTTAGAGTATTTTGTATGAAAACCCATTAGCTTTAGGATTTAGATTTCATAAACCCACTAGGGGTTCGATTTATCTATAGAGTCGGTTACGGTTTTTATAGTTTTCTAATAAGGCCTGATATTTACCACAATTGTGCCACGATATAAGATCTATTTAGGTTCTATTATATGTGTTTATATTATGTCTTGAGTATTTTGGGTGAAAACCCATTAGCGTTACGATTTAGATTACATAAACCCACTAGGGGTTGGTTTTATCTTTTCAAAAACCCACTAAGGGTTGGTTTTATCTTTTCATAAACCACTAGGGGTTGGATTTATCTACTTAGTCGGTTAGGGTTTTTGTAGTTTTCTGATAAGGCCTGATATTTACAACTATTGTGCTATGATATAAGCTCTATTTAGGATCTAGTATATGTTTTTAGTGTATGTCTTAGAGTATTTCGGGTGAAAACCCATTAGCTTTAGGATTTAGATTTCATAAACCCACTAGGTGTTGATTTTATCTTTTCATTAACCCACAAAGGGTTGGTTTTATCTTTACATAAACCCATCAGGGGTTGGATTTATCCATAGAGTCGGTTAGGGTTTTTGTAGTTTCGTGATAAGGCCAGATATTTACCAATATCTTGCCATGATATAAGCTCTATTTAGGTTCTATTATATGTGTTTAGAGTATGTCTTAGAGTATTTCGGGTGAAAACCCATTAGCTTTAGGATTTAGATTTCATAAACCCACTAATGGCTGGTTTTATCTTTTCAAAAACCCACTAAGGGTTGGTTTTATCTTTTCATAAACCCACTAGGGTTGGATTTATCTATAGAGTCGGTTAGGGTTTTTGTAGATTCCTAAAAGGCCTGATATTTACCACTATATTGCCATGATATAAGCTCTATTAAGTTATATTATATGTGCTTATAGTATGTCTTAGAGTATTTTGGGTGAAAACCCATTCGCTCTAGGATTTAGATTTCATAAACCCACTAGGGGTTGGTTTTATTTTTTCATAAACCCATTAAGGGTTGGTTTTATTTTTTCATAAACCCACTAGGGGTTGGATTTATCTATAGAGTCGGTTAGGGTTTTTGTATTTTCCTGATAAGGCCTGATATTTACTACTATTGTGCGATGATATAAGCTCTTTTTAGGTTCTATTATATGTGTTTAGAGTATGTATTAGAGTATTTCAGATGAAAAATAATTAGCTTTAGGATTTAGATTTCATAAACCCACTAGAGGTTGGTTTTATCTTTTCTTAAACCCACTAAGGGTTGGTTTTATCTTTCATAAACCCACTAGGGGTTGGATTTATCTATACAGTCGATTAGGGTTTTTATGTTTTTCCTGATAAGGCCTGAGATTTACCACTATTGTGCCATTATATAAGCTCTATTTAGGTTGTATTATATGTGTTTAGAATATCTCTTAAGAGTATTTCGGTGAAAACCCATTAGCTTTAGGATTTAGATTTCATAAACCCACTAGGGTTGGTTTTATATTTTCATAAACCCACTAAGGGTTGGTTTTATCTTTTCATAAACTCACTAGGTGTTGGATTTATCTATAGAGTCGGTTAGGGTTTTTGTAGTTTCCTAATTAGGCCTGATATTTGCCACTATTGTGCCATGATATAAGCTCAATTTAGGTTATATTATATGTGTTTAGAGTATGTATTAGAGTATTTCGGGTGAAAAACCATTAGCTTTAAGATATAGATTTAATAAACCCACTAGGGGTTGGTTTTATCTTTTCATAAACCCCCTAGGGGTTGGATATATTTATATATCGGGTGAAAACCCATTCGCTTTAGGATTTAGATTTCATAAACCTACTAGGTGTTGGTCTTATCTTTTCATAAACCCACTAAGGGTTGGTTTTATCTTTTCATGAACCCACTAGGGGTTGGATTTATCTATAGAGTCGGTTATGGTTTTTGTAGTTTCGTGATAGGGCCTGATATTTGCCACTATTGTGCCATGATATAAGCTCTATTTAGGTTCTATTATATGTGTTTAGATTATGTCTTGAGTACTTTGGGTGAAAACCCATTAGCTTTAGGATTTAGATTACATAAACCCACTAGGGGTTGGTTTTATCTTTTCAAAAACCCACTAAGGGTTGGTTTTATCTTTTCATAAACCACTAGGGGTTGGATTTATCTACTTAGTCGGTTATGGTTTTTGTAGTTTTCTGATAAGGCCTGATATTTACAACTATTGTGCCATGATATAAGCTCTATTTAGGATCTAGTATATGTGTTTAGTGTATGTATTAGAGTATTTCGGGTGAAAACCCATTAGCTTTAGGATTTAGATTTCATAAAACCACTAGGTGTTGGTTTTATCTTTTAATTAACCCACAAAGGGTTGGTTTTATCTTTTCATAAACCCACTAGGGATTGGATTTATCTATAGAGTCAGTTAGGGTTTTTGTAGTTTCGTGATAAGGCCAGATATTTATAAATATTGTGCCATGATATAAGCTCTATTTAGGTTCTATTATATGTGTTTAGAGTATGTCTTAGAGTATTTCGGGTGAAAACCCATTAGCTTTACTATTTAATTTCATAAACCCACTAGGGGCTGGTTTTATCTTTTCATAAACCCACTAAGGGTTGGTTTTATCTTTTCATAAACCCACTAGGGTTGGATTTATCTATAGAGTAGGTTAGGGTTTTTGTAGATTCCTAAAAGGCCTGATATTTACCACTATTTTGCCATGATATAAGCTCTATTAAGTTATATTATATGTGCTTAGAGTATGTCTTAGAGTATTTCCGGTGAAAACCCATTCACTTTAGGATTTAGATTTCATAAACCCACTAGGGTTGGTTTTATCTTTTCATAAACCCACTAAGGGTTGGTTTTATTTTTTCATAAACCCACTAGGGGTTGGATTTATCTACAGAGTCGGTTAGGGTTTTTGTATTTTCCTGATAAGGCCTGATATTTACCACTATTGTGCGATGATATAAACTCCATTTAGGTTCTATTATATGTGTTTAGAGTATGTCTTAGAGTATTGCGGATGAAAAACAATTAGCTTTAGGATTTATATTTCATAAACCCACTAGAGGTTGGTTTTATCTTTTCATAAACCCACTAAGGGTTGGTTTTATCTTTCATAAACCCACTAGGGGTTGGATTTATCTATACAGTCGGTTAGGGTTTTTATATTTTTCCTGATAAGGCCTGATATTTACCACTATTGTGACATTATATAAGCTCTATTTAGGTTCCATTCTATGTGTTTAGAATATATCTTAAGAGTATTTCGGTGAAAACCCATTAGCTTTAGGATTTAGATTTCATAAACCCACTAGGGTTGGTTTTATGTTTTCATAAACCCACTACGGGTTGGTTTTATCTTTTCATAAACCCACTAGGTGTTGGATTTATCTATAGAGTCGGTTAGGGTTTTTGTTGTTTCCTAATTAGGCCTGATATGTACCACTATTGTGCCATGATATAAGCTTAATTTAGGTTATATTATATGTGTTTAAAGTATGTATTAGAGTATTTCAGGTGAAAAACCATTAGCTTTAGGATATATATTTCATAAACCCACTAGGGGTTGGTTTTATCTTCTCATAAACCCACTAAGGGTTGGTTTTATTTTTTCATAGACCCAGTAGGGGTTGGATTTATCTATAGAGTCAGTTAGGGTTTTTGTATTTTCCTGATAAGGCCTGATATTTACCACTATTTCGCGATGATATAAGCTCTATTTAGGTTCTATTATATGTGTTTAGAGTATGTCTTAGAGTATTTCGGATGAAAAACCATTAGCTTTAGGATTTAGATTTCATAAACCCACTAGCGATTGGTTTTATCTTTTCATAAACCCACTAAGGGTTGGTTTTATCTTTTCATAAACCACTAGGGGTTGGATATATTTATATAGTCGTTTAGGGTTTTTGTATTTTTCATGATAAAGCATAATATTCACCACTATTGTGCCATGATATAAGCTCTATTTAGGTTCTATTATATGTGTTTAGAGTATTTCTTAGAGTATTTCGGGTGAAAACCCATTAGCTTTAGGATTTAGATTTCATAAACCCACTAGGGGTTGGTTTTATCTTTTCATAAACCCACTAAGGGTTGGTTTTATGTTTTCATAAACCCACTAGGGGTTCGATTTATCTATAGAGTCGGTTACGGTTTTTGTAGTTTTCTGATAAGGCCTGATATTTACCATAATTGTGCCATGAAATAAGATCTATTTAGGTTCTATTATATGTGTTTATATTATGTCTTGAG
This sequence comes from Moricandia arvensis, assembly GCA_905132765.1. NCBI lineage: Eukaryota > Viridiplantae > Streptophyta > Magnoliopsida > Brassicales > Brassicaceae > Moricandia > Moricandia arvensis. Next base: position 47,830 of record CAJHQP010000947.1, read on the forward strand.
TATTTTGGTTGAAAACCCATTAGCTTTAGGATTTAGATTTCATAAACCCACTAAGAGTTGGTTTTATCTTTTCATAAAACCACTAAGGGTTGGTTTTATCTTTTCATAAACCCACTAGGGGTTGGATTTATCTACTTAGTCGGTTAGGGTTTTTGTAGTTTTCTGATAAGGCTGATATTTACAACTATTGTGCCATGATATAAGCTCTATTTAGGTTCTAGTATATGTGTTTAGAGTATGTTTAAGAGTATTTCGGGTGAAAACCCATTAGCTTTAGAATTTAGATTTCATAAATCACTAGGGGTTGGTTTTATCTTTTCATAAACCCACAAAGGGTTGGTTTTATCTTTTCATAAACCCACTATGGGTTGGATTTATCTATAGAGTATGTTAGGGTTTTTTTAGTTTCGTGATAAGGCCTGATATTTACCACTATTGTGCCATGATATAAGTTCTATTTAGGATCTATTATATGTGTTTAGAGTATGTCTTAGAGTATTTCGGATGAAAAACAATTAGCTTTAGGATTTAGATTTCATAAACCCACTAGAGGTTGGTTTTATCTTTTCATAAACCCACTATGGGTTGGTTTTATCTTTCATAAACCCACTAGGGGTTGGATTTATCTATACAGTCGGTTAGGGTTTTTATAGTTCTTTAATAAGTACTGATATTTACCACTATTGTGCCATGATATAAGCTCTATTTAGGTTCTAGTATATGTGTTTAGAGTATGTCTTAGAGTATTTCGGGTGAAATGACATTAGCTTTAGGATTTAGATTTCATAAACCCACTAGGGGTTAGTTTTATCTTTTCATAAACCCACTAAAGGTTGGTTTTATCTTTCATAAACCCACTGGGGGTTGGAATTATCTATAGAGTCGGTTAGGGTTTTTGTAGTGTTTTGATAAGGCATGATATTTACCACTATTGTGCCATGATATAAGCTCTATATAGGTTCTATTATATGTGTTTAGAGTATGTCTTAGATTTCATGGCACATTACCTTTAGGATTTAGATTTCATAAACCCACTAAGGGTTGGTTTTATCTTTTCATAAACCCACTAGGTGTTGGATTTATCTATAGAGACGGTTAGGGTTTTTATAGTTTCCTAATTAGGCCTGATATTTACCACTATTGTGCCATGATATAAGCTCTATTTAGGTTATATTATATGTGTTTAGAGTATATATTAGAGTATTTCGGGTGAAAAAACATTAACTTTAGGATATAGATTTCATAAACCCACTAGGGGTTGGTTTTATCTTTTCATAAACCCACTATGGGTTGGTTTTAATTTTTCATAAACCCACTAGGGGTTGGATTTATCTATAGAGTCGGTTAGGGTTTTTGTATTTTCCTGATAAGGCCTGATATTTTCCACTATTGTGCGATGATATAAGCTCTATTTAGGTTCTATTATATGTGTTTAGAGTATGTCTTGGAGTATTTCGGATGAAAAACCATTAGCTTTAGGATTTAGATTTCATAAACCCACTAGCGGTTGGTTTTATCTTTTCATAAACCCACTAAAGGTTGGTTTTATCTTTTCATAAACCCACTAGGCGTTGGATATATTTATATTGTCGGTTAGGGTTTTTGTATTTTTCATCATAAAGCCTAATATTTACCACTATTGTGCCATGATATAAGTTTTATTTAGGTTCTATTATATGTGTTTAGAATATGTCTTAAGAGTATTTTGGGTGGAAACCCATTAGCTTTAGGATTGAGATTTCATAAACTCACTAGGGGTTGGTTTTATCTTTTCATAAAACCACTAAGGGTTGGTTTTATCTTTCATAAACCCAGTAGGGGTTTGATTTATTTATAGAGTCGGTTAGGGTGTTTGTATTTTTCTTGATAAGGCCTGATATTACCAATATTATGCCATGATATAAGCTCTATTTAGGTTCTATTATATGTGTTTTTGAGTATGTCTTAAAGTATTTTGGGTGAAAACCCATTAGCTTTAGGATTTAGATTTCATTAACCCACTGGGGGTTTGTTTTATGTTTCATAAACCTACTAAGGGTTGGTTTTATCTTTTCATAAACCCACTAGGGGTTTGATTTATCTATAGAGTCGGTTACGGTTTTTGTAGTTTTCTGATAAGGCCTGATATTTACCACAATTGTGCCATAATATAAGATCTACTTAGGTTCTATTATATGTGTTTATATTATGTCTTGAGTATTTTGGGTGAAAACCCATTAGCTTTAGGATTTAGATTTCATAAACCCACTAGGGGTTGGTTTTATCTTTTCATAAACCCACTAAGGGTTGGTATTATCTTTTCATAAACCCACTAGGGGTTGGATTTATCTACTTAGTCGGTTAGGGTTTTTGTAGTTTTCTGATAAGGCCTAATATTTACCACAATTGTGCCATGATATAAGATCTATTTAGGTTCTATTATATGTGTTTATATTATGTCTTGAGTATTTTGGGTGAAAACCCATTAGCTTTAGGATTTAGATTTCATAAACCCACTAGGAGTTGGTTTTATCTTTTCATAAAATCACTAAGGGTTGGTTTTATCTTTTCATAAACCCACTAGGGGTTGGATTTATCTACTTAGTCGGTTAGGGTTTTTGTAGTTTTCTGATAAGGCCTGATATTTACAACTATTCTCCCATGATATAAGCTCTATTTAGGTTTTGGTATATGTGTTTAGAGTATGTCTTAGAGTATTTCAGGTGAAAACCTATTAGCTTTAGAATTTAGATTTCATAAATCACTAGGGGTTGGTTTTATCTTTTCATAAACCCACAAAGGGTTGGTTTTATGTTTTCATAAACCCATTATGGGTTGGATTTATCTATAGAGTCTGTTAGGGTTTTTGTAGTTTCGTGATAAGGCCTGATATTTACCACTATTGTGCCATGATATAAGCTCTATTTAGGTTCTATTATATGTGTTTAGAGTATGTCTTAGAGTATTTCGGGTGAAAACCCATTAGCTTTAGGATTTAGATTTCATAAACCCACTAGGGGTTGGTTTTATCTTTTCATAAACCCACTAAGGGTTGGTATTATCTTTTCATAAACCCACTAGGGTTGAATTTATCTATAGAGTCGGTTAGGGTTTTTGTAGTTTCCTGATAAGGCCTGATATTTACCAATATTGTGCCATGATATAAGCTCTATTTAGGTTCTATTATATGTGTTTATATTATGTCTTGAGTATTTTGGGTGAAAACCCATTAGCTTTAGGATTTAGATTTCATAAACCCGCTAGGGGATGGTTTTATCTTTTTATAAACCCACTAAGGGTTGGTTTTATCTTTTCATAAACCTACTAGGGGTTGGATTTATCTATAGAGTCGGTTATGGTTTTTGTAGTTTCTTGATAGGGCCTGATATTTGCCACTATTGTGCAATGATATAAGCTCTATTTAGGTTATATTATATGTGTTTAGAGTATTTCGGGTGAAAACCCATTAGCTTTAGGATTAAGATTTCATAAACCCACTAGGGGTTTGTTTTATCTATTCATAAACCCCACTAAGGGTTGGTTTTATCATTTCATAAACCCACTAGGAGTTGAATTTATCTATAGAGTCGGTTAGGTTTTTGTAGTTTCCTGATAAGGCCTGATATTTACCACTATTGTGCGATGATATAAGCTCTATGTAGGTTCTATTATATGTGTTTAGAGTATGTCTTAGAGTATTTCGGATGAAAAACAATTAGCTTTAGGATTTAGATTTCATAAAACCACTAGAGTTTGGTTTTATCTTTTCATAAACCCACTAAGGGTTCGTTTTATCTTTTCATAAACCCACTAGGGTTGGATTTCTCTATAGAGTCTGTTAGGGTTTTTGTAGTTTCCTGATAAGGCCTGATATTTACCACTATTGTGCCATGATATAAGCTCTATTTAGGTTCTATTATATGTGTTTAGAGTATGTCTTAGAATATTTTGGGTGAAAAACCATTAGCTTTAGGATATAGATTTCATAAACCCACTAGGGGCTGGTTTTATCTTTTCATAAACCCAATAAGGGTTGGTTTTATCTTTCATAAACCCACTAGGGTTTGGATTTATCTATACAGTCGGTTAGGATTTTTGTAATTTCGTATTAAGGGCTGATATTTACCATTATTGTGCCATGATATAAGCTCTATATAGGCTCTATTATATGTGTTTAGAGTATGTCTCAAAGTATTTTGGGTGAAAACGCATTAGCTTTAGGATTTAGATTTCATAAACCCACTAGGGGTTGGTTTTATCTTTTCATAAACCCACTAAGGGTTGGTTTTATCTTTTCATAAACCCACTAGGGGTTGGATTTATCTATAGAGTCGGTTAGGGTTTTTGTAATTTCGTGATAAGGCCTGATTTTTACCACTATTGTGCCATGATATAAGCTCTATTTAGGTTCTATTATATGTGTTTATATTATGTCTTGAGTATTTTGGGTGAAAACCCATTAGCTTTAGGATTTAGATTTCATAAACCCAATAGGGGATGGTTTTATCTTCTTATAAACCCACAAGGGTTGGTTTTATCTTTTCATAAACCCACTAGAGGTTGACTTATCTATAGAGTTGGTTAGGGTTTTTGTAGTTTCGTGATAAGGCCTAATATTTACCACTATCGTGCCATGATATAAGTTAAATTTAGGTTCAATTATATGTGTTTAGAGTATGTCTTAGTGTATTTTGGGTGAAAACCCATTAGCTTTAGGGTTTAGACTTCATAAACCCACTAAGGGTTGGTTTTATCTTTTCATAAACCAACTAGGGGTTGGACTTATCTATAGAGTTTGTTAGGGTTTTTGTAGTTTCGTTATATGACCTGATCTTTACCATTATTGTCCATGATATAAGCTCTATTTAGGTTCTATTAAATGTTTTTAGAGTATGACTTAGAGTATTTTGGGTGAAAACCCATTAGCTTTAGGATTTAGATTTCATAAACCCACTAGGGGTTGGTTTTATCTTTTCATAAACCCACTAAGGATTGGCTTTATCTTTCATAAACCCACTAGGGGTTGGATTTATCGATAGAGTCGGTTAGCCTTTTTGTAGTTTCCTGATAAGGCCTGATATTTATCACTATTGTGCCATGATATAAGCTCTATTTAGGTTATATTATATGTGTTTAGAGTATGTCTTAGAGTATTTCGGGTGAAAACCCATTAGCTTTAGGATTTAGATTTCATAAACCCACTAGGGGTTGGTTTTATCTTTTCATAAACCCACTAAGGGTTGGTTTTATTTTCTTATAAACCCACTTGGGGTTGGATTTATCTATAGAGTCTGTTAGGGTTTTTGAATTTTCCTGATAAGGCCTGATATTTACCATTATTGTGCAATGATATAAGCTCTATTTAGGTTCTATTATATGTGTTTAGAGTATGTCTTACATTATTTCGGGTGAAAACCCATTAGCTTTAGGATTTAAATTTCAAAAACCCACTAGGGGTTGCTTTATCTTTTCATAAACCCACTAAGGGTTGGTTTTATCTTTTCATAAACCCACTAGGGGTTGGATTTCTTTATAGAGTCGGTTAGGTTTTTGTTGTTTCGTAATAAGGCCTAATATTTACCACTATTGTTCCATGATATAAGCTCTATTTTGGTTATATTATATGTGTTAAGATTATGTCTTCAGTATTTTGGATGAAACCCATTAGCTTTAGGATTTAGTTTTCATAAATTCACTAGAGGTTTGTTTTATCTTTTCATAAACCCACTAATGGTTGATTTTATCTTTTCATAAACCCACTGGGGGTTGGATTTATCTATTTAGTCGGTTAGGGTTTTTGTAGTTTTTTGATAAGGCCTGATATTTACCACTATTGTGCCATGATATAAGCTCTATTTCGGTCTAGTATATGTGTTTAGAGTATGTCTTAGAGTATTTCGGGTGAAATGCCATTAACTTTAGGATTTAGATTTCATAAACCCACTAGGGGTTGGTTTTATCTTTTCATAAACCCACTAAAGGTTGGTTTTATCTTTCATAAACCCACTAGGGGTTGGATTTATCTATAGAGTCGGTTAGGGTTTTTGTAGTTTCCTGATAAGGCCTGATATTTACCACTATTGTGCCATGATATAAGCTTTATATAGGTTCTATTATATGTCTTTAGAGTATGTCTTAGAATATTTCGGGTGAAAAACCATTAGCTTTAGGATATAGATTTCATAAACCCACTAGGGGTTGGTTTTATCTTTTCATAAACCCACTAAGGGTTGGTTTTATCTTTTCATAAACCCACTAGGGGTTGGATTTATCTATAGAGTCCGTTAGGGTTTTGTAGTTTGCTGATAAGGTATGATATGTGTTTAGAGTATGTCTTAGAGTATTTCGGGTGAAAACGCATTAGCCTTAGGATTTAGATTTCATAAACCCAGTAGGGGTTGGTTTTATCTTTTCATAAACCCACTAAGGGTTGGTTTTATCTTTTCATAAACCCACTAGGGGTTGGATTTCTTTATAGAGTCGGTTAGGTTTTTGTTGTTTCGTAATAAGGCCTAATATTTACCACTATTGTTCCATGATATAAGCTCTATTTTGGTTATATTATATGTGTTTAGATTATGTCTTCAGTATTTTGGATGAAACCCATTAGCTTTAGGATTTAGTTTTCATAAATTCACTAGAGGTCTATTTTATCTTTTCATAAACCCACTAATGGTTGATTTTATCTTTTCATAAACCCACTGGGGGTTGGATTTATCTATTTAGTCGGTTAGGGTTTTTGTAGTTTTTTGATAAGGCCTGATATTTACCACTATTGTGCCATGATATAAGCTCTATTTCGGTCTAGTATATGTGTTTAGAGTATGTCTTAGAGTATTTCGGGTGAAATGCCATTAACTTTAGGATTAAGATTTCATAAACCCACTAGGGGTTGGTTTTATCTTTTCATAAACCCACTAAAGGTTGGTTTTATCTTTCATAAACCCACTAGGGGTTGGATTTATCTATAGAGTCGGTTAGGGTTTTTGTAGTTTCCTGATAAGGCCTGATATTTACCACTATTGTGCCATGATATAAGCTCTATATAGGTTCTATTATATGTCTTTAGAGTATGTCTTAGAATATTTCGGGTGAAAAACCATTAGCTTTAGGATATAGATTTCATAAACCCACTAGGGGTTGGTTTTATCTTTTCATAAACCCACTAAGGGTTGGTTTTATCTTTTCATAAACCCACTAGGGGTTGGATTTATCTATAGAGTCCGTTAGGGTTTTGTAGTTTGCTGATAAGGTATGATATGTGTTTAGAGTATGTCTTAGAGTATTTCGGGTGAAAACGCATTAGCCTTAGGATTTAGATTTCATAAACCCAGTAGGGGTTGGTTTTATCTTTTCATAAACCCACTAAGGGTTGGTTTTATCTTTTCATAAACCCACTAGGGGTTGGATTTCTTTATAGAGTCGGTTAGGTTTTTGTTGTTTCGTAATAAGGCCTAATATTTACCACTATTGTTCCATGATATAAGCTCTATTTTGGTTATATTATATGTGTTTAGATTATGTCTTCAGTATTTTGGATGAAACCCATTAGCTTTAGGATTTAGTTTTCATAAATTCACTAGAGGTCTATTTTATCTTTTCATAAACCCACTAATGGTTGATTTTATCTTTTCATAAACCCACTGGGGGTTGGATTTATCTATTTAGTCGGTTAGGGTTTTTGTAGTTTTTTGATAAGGCCTGATATTTACCACTATTGTGCCATGATATAAGCTCTATTTCGGTCTAGTATATGTGTTTAGAGTATGTCTTAGAGTATTTCGGGTGAAATGCCATTAACTTTAGGATTAAGATTTCATAAACCCACTAGGGGTTGGTTTTATCTTTTCATAAACCCACTAAAGGTTGGTTTTATCTTTCATAAACCCACTAGGGGTTGGATTTATCTATAGAGTCGGTTAGGGTTTTTGTAGTTTCCTGATAAGGCCTGATTTTTACCACTATTGTGCCATGATATAAGCTCTATATAGGTTCTATTATATGTCTTTAGAGTATGTCTTAGAATATTTCGGGTGAAAAACCATTAGCTTTAGGATATAGATTTCATAAACCCACTAGGGGTTGGTTTTATCTTTTCATAAACCCACTAAGGGTTGGTTTTATCTTTTCATAAACCCACTAGGGGTTGGATTTATCTATAGAGTCCGTTAGGGTTTTGTAGTTTGCTGATAAGGTATGATATGTGTTTAGAGTATGTCTTAGAGTATTTCGGGTGAAAACGCATTAGCCTTAGGATTTAGATTTCATAAACCCAGTAGGGGTTGGTTTTATCTTTTCATAAAACCACTAGGGGTTGGATTTATTTATATAGTCGGTTAGGGTTTTTGTATTTTTTTTGATAAAGCCTAATATTTACCACTATTGTGCCATGATATAAGCTCAATTTAGGTTCTATTATATGTGTTTAGAGTATGTCTTACATTATTTCGGGTGAAAACCCATTAGCTTTAGGATTTAAATTTCAAAAACCCACTAGGGGTTGTTTTATCTTTTCATAAACCCACTAAGGGTTGGTTTTATCTTTTCATAAACCCACTAGGGGTTGGATTTCTCTATTTAGTCGGTTAGGGTTTTTTTAGTTTTTAGATAAGGCCTGATATTTAACACTATTGTGCCATGATATAAGCTCTATTTTGGTTCTAGTATATGTGTTTATAGTATGTCTTAGAGTATTTCGGGTGAAATGCCATTAGATTTAGGATTCAGATTTCATAAACCCACTAGGGGTTGGTTTTATCTTTTCATAAACCCACTAAAGGTTGTTTTATCTTTCATAAACCCACTAGGTGTTGGATTAATCTATTGAGTCGGTTAGGGTTTTTGTAGTTTCCTTATAAGGCCTGATATTTACCACTAAGAGAATGTCTTATAATATTTCGGGTGAAAACGCATTAGCTTTAGGATTTAGATTGATTAAACCCACTAAAGGTTGGTTTTATCTTTTCATAAACCCACTAAGGGTTGGTTTTATCTTTTCATAAACCCACTAGGGGTTGGATTTATCTATAGAGTCGGTTAGGGTTTTTTGTAATTTTGTGATAAGGTCTGATATTTACCACTATTGTGCCATGATATGGGTTATATTTAGGTTTTATTATATTTGTTTATTTTACGTCCTGAGTATTTTGGGTGAAAACCAATTAGCTTCAGGATTTAGATTTCATACACACACTAGGGGTTGGTTTTATCTTTTCATAAACCCACTAAGGGTTGGTTTTATCTTTTCATAAAACCCACTAGGGGTTGGATTTATCTATAGAGTTCGTTAGGGTTTTTGTAGTTTCCCGATAAGGCCTGATATGTGTTTAGAGTATGTCTTAGAGTATTTCGGGTGAAAACGCATTAGCCTTAGGATTTAGATTTCATAAACCCAGTAGGGGTTGGATTTATCTTTTCATAAATCCACTAAGGGGTTGTTTATCTTTTCATAAACCCACTAGGGATTGGATTTATCCATAGAGTCGGTTAGGGTTTTTGTAGTTTCGTGATAAGGCCTGATATTTACCACTATTGTGCCATGATATAAGCTCTATTTAGGTTCTATTATATTTGTTTAGATTATGTCTTGAGTAATTTGGATGAAAACCCATTAGCTTTAGGATTTAGATTTCATAAATTCTCTAGAGGTCTGTTTTATCTTTTCATAAACCCACTAAGGGTTGATTTTATTTTTTCATAAACCCACTAGGGGTTGGTTTTATCTATAGAGTCGGTTAGGGTTTTTGTAATTTCTTGATAAGGCCTGATATTTACCACTATTGTGCCATGATATAAGCTCTACATAGGTTCTTTTATATGTGTTTAGAGTATGTCTTAGAATATTTCGGCTGAAAACTCATTAGCTTTAGGACATAGATTTCATAAACCCACTAGGGGTTGGTTTTATCTTTTCATAAACCCACTAAGGGTTTGTTTTATCTTTTCATAAACCCACTAGGGGTTGGATTTATGTATAGAGTCGGTTAGGGTTTTTGTAATTTCGTATTAAGGGCTGATATTTACCACTATTGTCCCATGATATAAGCTCTATATAGGTTCTATTATATGTGTTTAGAGTATATCTTAGAGTATTTTGGCTGAAAACGCATTGGCTTTAGGATTTAGATTTCATAAACCCACTAGGGGTTGGTTTTATCTTTTCATAAACCCAATAAGGGTTGGTTTTATCTTTTCATAAACCCACTAGGGGTTGGATTTATCTATAGAGTCGGTTAGGGTTTTTGTAAATTCGTGATAAAGCCTGATATTTACCACTATTGTGCCATGATATAAGCTCTATTTAGGTTCTATTATATGTGTTTATATTATGTCTTGAGTATTTTGGGTGAAAACCCATTAGCTTTAGGATTTAGATTTCATAAACCAACTAGGGGATGGTTTTATCTTTTTATAAACCCACAAGGGTAGGTTTTATCTTTTCATAAACCCACTAGTGGTTGGACTTATCTATAGAGTTGGTTAGGGTTTTTGTAGTTTTGTGATAAGGCCTTATATTTACAACGATTGTGCCCTGATATAAGCTCCATTTAGGTTATATTATATGTGTTTAGAGTCTGTCTTAGAGTATTTCGGGTGAAAAAGCATGAGCTTTAGGATTTAGATTTCATAAACCCATCAGGGGTTGGTTTTATCTTTTCATAAACCAACTAGGGGTTGGATTTATCTATTGACTCGGTTAGGGTTTTTGTTGTTTTTTTGATAAGGCCTGATACTTACCACTATTGTGCCATGGTATATGCTCTATTTAGGTTCTATTATATGTGTTTAGAGTATGTCTTAGAGTACTTAGTGTTTTATTCTTTCATAAACCCACTAGGGGTTGGATTAATCTATTGACTCGGTTAGGGTTTTTCTTGTTTTCTGATAAGGCCTGATATATACCACAATTGTGCCATGGTATAAGCTCTATTTAGGTTCTATTATATGTGTTTAGAGAATGTCTTAGAGTATTTCGGGTGAAAACGCATTAGCTTTAGGATTTAGATTTCATAAACCCACTATTGGTTGGTTTTATATTTTCATAAACCCACTAAGGGTTGGTTTTATCTTTTAATAAACCCACTAGGGGTTGGATTTATCTATAGAGTCGGTTAGGGTTTTTGTATTTTCGTGATAAGGCCTGATATTTACCACTATTGTGCTATGATAAAAGCTCTATTTAGGTTCTATTATATGTGTTTAGATTATGACATGAGTATTTTGGGTGAAAACCCATTAGCTTTAGGATTTAGATTTCATAACCCCACTAAAGGTTGGTTTTATCTTTTCATAAACCCATTAAGGGTTGATTTTATCTTTTCATAAACCCATTAGGGTTGGATTTATCTATTTAGTCGGTTAAGGTTTTTGTAGTTTTCTGATAAGGCCTGACATTTACTATTATTGAGCCATGATATAAGCTCTATTTAGGTTCTAGTATATGTGTTTAGAGTATGTCTTAGAGTATTTCGGGTGAAAACCTATTAGCTTTAGGATTTAAATTTCATAAACCCACTAGGGGTTGGTTTTATCTTTTCATAAACCCACTAAGGGTTGGTTTTATCTTTCATAAACCCACTAGGGGTTGGATATATCTATTGAGTCGGTTCGGCTTTTTGTAGTTTCCTGATAAGGCCTGATATTTACCACTATTGTGCCATGATATAAGCTCTATATAGGTTCATTTATATGTGTTTTGAGTATGTCTTAGAGTATTTCGGGTGAAAACACATCAGCTTTAGGATTTAGATTTCATAAACCCATTAGGGGTTGGTTTTATCTTTTCATAAACCCACTAAGGGTTGGTTTTATCCTTTCATAAACCCACTAGGGGTTGGATTTATCTATTGACTCGATTAGGGTTTTTTTTGTTTTCTGATAAGGCCTGATATATACCACTATTGTGCCATGGTATAAGCTCTATTTAGGTTCTATTATATGTGTTTAGAGAATGTCTTAGAGTGTTTCGGGTGAAAACGCATTAGCTTTAGGATTTAGATTTCATAAACCCACTATAGGTTGGTTTTATCTTTCCATAAACCCACTAAGGGTTGGTTTTATCTTTTCAAAAACCCATTAGGGTTGGATTTATCTATTTAGTCGGTTAGGGTTTTTGTAGTTTTCTGATAAGGCCTGATATTTACCACTATTGTGCCATGATATAAGCTCTATTTAGGTTCTATTATATGTGTTTATATTATGTCTTGAGTATTTTGGGTGAAAACCCATTAGCTTTAGGATTTACATTTCATAAACCAACTAGGGGATGGTTTTATCTTTTTATAAACCCACAAGGGTAGGTTTTATCTTTTCATAAACCCACTAGTGGTTGGACTTATCTATAGAGTTGGTTAGGGTTTTTGTAGTTTTGTGATAAGGCCTTATATTTACAACTATTGTGCCCTGATATAAGCTCTACATAGGTTCTTTTATATGTGTTTAGAGTATGTCTTAGAATATTTCGGGTGAAAACTCATTAGCTTTAGGATTTAAAATTCATAAACCCACTAGGGGTTGGTTTTATATTTTTATAAACCCACTAAGGGTTGGTTTTATCTTTTCATAAACCCACTAGGGGTTGGATTTATCTATAGAATCAGTTAGGGTTTTTGTAATTTCGTATTAAGGGCTGATAATTACCACTATTGTGCCATGATATAAGCTCTATTTAGGTTCTATTATATGTCTTTATATTATGTCTTGAGTATTTTGGGTGAAAACTCATTAGCTTTAGGATTTAGATTTCATAAACCCACTAGGGGTTGGTTTTATCTTTTCATAAACCCACTAAGGGTTGGTTTTATCTTTTCATAAACCCACTAGGGGTTGGATTTATCTATAGAGTTGGTTAGGGTTTTTGTAGTTTCGTGATAAGGCCTGATATTTACCACTATTGTGCCATGATATAAGCTCTATATAGGTTCTATTATATGTGTTTAGAGTATGTCTTAGAGTATTTTGGGTGAAAACCCATTAGCTTTAGGATTTAGATTTCATAAACCCACTAGGGGTTGGTTTTATCTTTTCATAAACCCAGTAAGGGTTGGTTTTATCTATTGACTCGGTTAGGGTTTTTGTTGTTTTTTTGATAAGGCCTGATATTTACCACTATTGTGCCATGGTATATGCTCTATTTACGTTCTATTATATGTGCTTAGAGTATGTCTTAGAGTATTTCGGGTGAAAACGCATTAGCTTTAGGATTTAGATTTCATAAACCCACTAGGGGTTGGTTTTATCTTTTCATAAACCCACTAAGGGTTGGTTTTATCTTTTCATAAACCCACTAGGGGTTGGATTTATCTATTGAGTCTGTTAGGGTTTTTTGTAATTTTGTGATAAGGCCTGATATTTACCACTATTGTGCCATGATATAAGCTCTATTTAGGTTCTATTATATGTGTTTATTTTATGTCTTGAGTATTTTGGGTGAAAACCCATTAGCTTTAGGATTTAGATTTCATAAAATCACTAGAGGTCTGTTTTATCTTTTCATAAACCCACTAAGGGTTGATTTTATTTTTTGATAAACTCACTAGGGGTTGGATTTATCTATAGAGTTGGTTAGGGTTTTTGCAATTTCGTGATAAGGCCTGATATTTACCACTATTTTGCCATGATATAAGCTCTACATAGGTTATTTTATATGTGTTTAGAGTATGTCTTAGAATATTTCGTGTGAAAACTCATTAGCCTTAGGATTTAGATTTCATAAACCCACTAGGGGTTGGTTTTATCTTTTCATAAATCCACTAAAGGTTGGTTTTATCTTTTCATAAACCCACTAGGGGTTGAATTTATCTATAGAGTCTGTTAGGGTTTTTTTTTAATTTCGTATTAAGGGTTGATATTTACCACTATTGTGCCATGATATGAGCTCTATATAGGTTCTATTATATGTGCTTAGAGTATGTCTTAGAGTATTTCGGGTGAAAACGCATTAACTTTAGGATTTAGATTTCATAAACCCACTAGAGGTTGGTTTTTATCTTTTCATAAACCCACTAAGGGTTGGTTTTATCTTTTCATAAACCCACTAGGGGTTGGATTTATCTATAGAGTCGGTTAGGGTTTTTGTAATTTCGTGATAAGGCCTGATATTTACCATTATTGTGCCATGATATAAGCCCTATTTAGGTTCTATTATATGTGTTTATATTATGTCTTGAGTATTTTGATTGAAAGCCCATTAGCTTTAGGATTTAGATTTCATAAACCCACTAGGGGATTGTTTTATCTTTTTATAAACCCACAAGGGTTGGTTTTATCTTTTCATAAACCCACTAGGGGTTGGACTTATCTATAGAGTTGGTTAGGGTTTTTTTAGTTTCGTGATAAGGCCTAATATTTACCACTATCGTGCCATCATATAAGCTCAATTTAGGTTCTATTATATGTGTTTAGAGTATGCCTTAGTGTATTTTGGGTGAAAACCGATTAGCTTTAGGATTTATATTTCATAAACCCACTAAGGGTTGGTTTTATCTTTTCATAAACCCACTAAGGGTTGGTTTTATCTTTCATAAACCCACTAGGGGTTGGATTTATCTATTAAGTTGGTTAGGGTTTTTGTAGTTTCCTGATAAGGCCTTATATTTACAACTATTGTTCCATGATATAAGCTCCATTTAGGTTATATTTTATGTGTTTATAGTATGTCTTAGAGTATTTCGGGTGAAAGCGCATCAGCTTTAGGATTTAGATTTTATAAACCCATTAGGGGTTGGTTTTATCTTTTCATAAACACACTAATGGTTGGATTTATCTAATGACTCGGTTAGGGTTTTTGTTGTTTTTTGATAAGGCCTGATATTTACCACCATTGTGCCATGGTATATGCTCTATTTAGGTTCTATTATATGTGTTTAGAGTATGTCTTAGAGTATTTCAGGTGAAAACGCATTAGCTTTAGGATTTAGATTTGATAAACCCACTAGGGGTTGGTTTTTATCTTTTCATAAACCCACTAAGGGTTGGTTTTATCTTTTTATAAACCAACTAGGGGTTGGACTTATCTATAGAGTTTGTTAGGGTTTTTGTAGTTTCGTTATATGGCCTGATATTTATCACTATTGTCCATGATATAAGCTCTATTTAGATTCTATTATATGTGTTTAGAGTATGTCTTAGAGTATTTTGGGTGAAAACCCATTAGCTTTAGGATTTAGATTTCATAAACCCACTAGGGGTTGGTTTTATCTTTTCATAAACTCACTAAGGATTGGGGTTATCTTTCATAAACCCACTAGGGGTTGGCTTTATCTATTGAGACGGTTAGCCATTTTGTAGTTTCCTAATAAGGCATGATATTTACCACTATTGTGCTATGATATAAGCTCTATATAGGTTCTATTATATATGTTTAGACTATGTCTTAGAGTATTTCGGGTGAAAACGCATCAGCTTTAGGATTTAGATTTCATAAACCCATTAGGGGTTGGTTTTATCTTTTCATAAACCCACTAAGGGTTGGTTTTATCTTTTCATAAACCCACTAGGGGTTTGATTTATATATTGACTCGGTTAGGGTTTTTTTTGTTTTCTTATAAGGCCTGGTATTTGCCACTATTGTGCCATGGTATAAGCTCTATTTAGGTTCTATTATATGTGTTTAGAGTATGTCTTAGAGTATTTCAGGTGAAAACGCATTTGCTTTTGGATTTAGATTTCATAAACCCCCTAGGGGTTGGTTTTATCTTTTCATAAACCCAACAAGGGTTGGTTTTATCTTTTCATAAACCCATTAGGGGTTGTTTATCTATAGAGTCGGTTAGGGTTTTTATAGTTTTGTGATAAGGCCTGATATTTACCACTATTGTGCCATGATATAAGCTCTATTTAGGTTCTATTATATGTGTTTAGAGTATGTCTTAGAGTATTTTGGGTGAAAACCCATTAGCTTTAGGATTTAGATTTCATAAACCCATTAGGGGTTGGTTTTATCTTTTCATAAACCCACTAAGGGTTGGTTTTATCTTTTCATAAACCCATTAGGGTTGGATTTATCTATTTAGTCGGTTAGAGTTCTTGTAGTTTTCTTATAAGGCCTGATATTTACTACTATTGTGCCATGATATAACCTCTATTTAGGTTCTAGTACATGTGTTTAGAGTATGTCTTAGAGTATTTCGGGTGAAAACCCATTAGCTTTAGGATTTAGATTTCATAAACCCACTAGGGGTTGGTTTTATCTTTTCATAAACCCACTAAGGGTTGGTTTTATCTTTCATAAACCCACTAGGGGTTGGATTTATCTATAGAGTCGGTTAGGGTTTTTGTAATTTCGCATTAAGGGCTGATATTTACCACTATTGTGCCATGATATAAGCTCTATTTAGGTTTTAATATATGTGTTTATATTATGTCTTGAGTATTTTGGGTGAAACCACCTTAGCTTTAGGATTTAGATTTCATAAACCCACTAGGGGTTGTTTTATCTTTTCATAAACCCACTAAGGGTTGGATTTATCTTTTCATAAACCCACTAGGGGTTGGATTTATCTATAGAGTTGGTTAGGGTTTTTGTAGTTTCGTGATAAGGCCTGATATTTACCACTATTATGCCATGATATAAGCTCTATATAGGTTCTATTATATGTGTTTAGAGTATGTCTTAGAGTATTTTGGGTGAAAACCCATTAGCTTTAGGATTTAGATTTCATAAACCCACTAGGGGTTGGTTTTATCTTTTCATAAACCCACTAAGGGTTGGTTTTAGGGTTTTTGTAGTTTCCTGATAAGGCCTGATATTTACAACTATTGTGCCATGATATAAGCTCTATTTAGGTTTTAGTATATGTGTTTAGAGTATGTCTTAGAGTATTTCGGGTGAAAACCCATTAGCTTTAGAATTTAGATTTCATAAATCACTAGGGGTTGGTTTTATCTTTTCATAAACCCACAAAGGGTTGGTTTTATCTTTTCATAAACCCACTATGGGTTGGATTTATCTATATTGTCTGTTAGGGTTTTCGTAGTTTCGTGATAAGGCCTGATATTTACCACTATTGTGCCATGATATAAGCTCTATTTAGGCTCTATTATATGTGTGTAGAGTATGTCTTAGAGTATTTCGGGTGAAAACCCATAAGCTTTAGGATTTAGATTTCATAAACCCACTAGGGGTTGGTTTTATCTTTTCATAAACCCACTAAGGGTTGGTTTTATCTTTTCATAAACCTACTAGGGTTGGATTTATCTATAGAGTCGGTTAGGGTTTTTGTAGTTTCCTGATAAGGCCTGATATTTACCACTATTTTGCCATGATATAAGCTCTATTTACGTTATATTATATGTGTTTAGAGTATGTCTTAGAGTATTTCGGGTGAAAACCCATTCGCTTTAGGATTTAGATTTCATAAACCCACTAGGTGTTGGTTTTATCTTTTCATAAACCCACTAAGGATTGGTTTTATCTTTCATAAACCTACTAGGGGTTGGTTTTATCTTTTCATAAACCTACTAGGGGTTGGATTTATCTATAGTGTCGGTTAGGTTTTTGTAGTTTCCTGATAAGGCCTCATATTTACCACTATTGTGCGATGATATAAGCTTTATTTAGGTTCTATTATATGTCTTTATATTATGTCTTGAGTATTTTGGGTGAAAACCCCTTAGCTTTAGGATTTAGATTTCATAAACCCACTAGGGGTTGGTTTTATCTTTTCATAAACCCACTAAGTGTTGGTTTTATCTTTTCATAAACCCACTAGGGGTTGGATTTATCTATAGAGTTGGTTAGGGTTTTTGTAGTTTCGTGATAAGGCCTGATATTTACCACTATTGTGCCATGATATAAGCTCTATATAGGTTCTATTATATGTGTTTAGAGTATGTCTTAGAGTATTTTGGGTGAAAACCCATTAGCTTTAGGATTTAGATTTCATAAACCCACTAGGGGTTGGTTTTATCTTTTCATAAACCCACTAGGGGTTGGATTTATCTATAGAGTCGGTTAGGGTTTTTGTAATTTCGCATTAAGGGCTGATATTTACCACTATTGTGCCATGATATAAGCTCTATTTAGGTTTTAATATATGTGTTTATATTATGTCTTGAGTATTTTGGGTGAAACCACCTTAGCTTTAGGATTTAGATTTCATAAACCCACTAGGGGTTGTTTTATCTTTTCATAAACCCACTAAGGGTTGGATTTATCTTTTCATAAACCCACTAGGGGTTGGATTTATCTATAGAGTTGGTTAGGGTTTTTGTAGTTTCGTGATAAGGCCTGATATTTACCACTATTATGCCATGATATAAGCTCTATATAGGTTCTATTATATGTGTTTAGAGTATGTCTTAGAGTATTTTGGGTGAAAACCCATTAGCTTTAGGATTTAGATTTCATAAACCCACTAGGGGTTGGTTTTATCTTTTCATAAACCCACTAAGGGTTGGTTTTAGGGTTTTTGTAGTTTCCTGATAAGGCCTGATATTTACAACTATTGTGCCATGATATAAGCTCTATTTAGGTTTTAGTATATGTGTTTAGAGTATGTCTTAGAGTATTTCGGGTGAAAACCCATTAGCTTTAGAATTTAGATTTCATAAATCACTAGGGGTTGGTTTTATCTTTTCATAAACCCACAAAGGGTTGGTTTTATCTTTTCATAAACCCACTATGGGTTGGATTTATCTATAGAGTCTGTTAGGGTTTTCGTAGTTTCGTGATAAGGCCTGATATTTACCACTATTGTGCCATGATATAAGCTCTATTTAGGCTCTATTATATGTGTGTAGAGTATGTCTTAGAGTATTTCGGGTGAAAACCCATAAGCTTTAGGATTTAGATTTCATAAACCCACTAGGGGTTGGTTTTATCTTTTCATAAACCCACTAAGGGTTGGTTTTATCTTTTCATAAACCTACTAGGGTAGGATTTATCTATAGAGTCGGTTAGGGTTTTTGTAGTTTCCTGATAAGGCCTGATATTTACCACTATTTTGCCATGATATAATCTCTATTTACGTTATATTATATGTGTTTAGAGTATGTCTTAGAGTATTTCGGGTGAAAACCCATTCGC
Organism: Moricandia arvensis; assembly: GCA_905132765.1. Classification (NCBI taxonomy): domain Eukaryota; kingdom Viridiplantae; phylum Streptophyta; class Magnoliopsida; order Brassicales; family Brassicaceae; genus Moricandia; species Moricandia arvensis. Next base: position 66,836 of record CAJHQP010000947.1, read on the forward strand.
TTTAGGATTTAGATTTCATAAACCCACTAGGTGTTGGTTTTATCTTTTCATAAACCCACTAAGGATTGGTTTTATCTTTCATAAACCTACTAGGGGTTGGTTTTATCTTTTCATAAACCTACTAGGGGTTGGATTTATCTATAGTGTCGGTTAGGTTTTTGTAGTTTCCTGATAAGGCCAGATATTTACCACTATTGTGCGATGATATAAGCTTTATTTAGGTTCTATTATATGTCTTTATATTATGTCTTGATAAGGCCTGATATTACCACTATTATTCCATGATATAAGATCTATTTAGGTTCTATTATATGTGTTTTGGAGTATATCTTAGAGCATTTCGGGTGAAAACCCATTAGCTTTAGGATTTAGATTTCATAAACCCACTAGGGGTTCGTTTTATCTTTTTATTAACCCACTAAGGGTTGGTTTTATTTTTTTTCATAAACCCACTAGGGGTTGGATTTATCTATAGAGACCGTTAGGATTTTTGTATTTTCCTGATAAGGCCTGATATTTACCACTATTGTGCCATGATAAAAGCTCCATTTAGGTTCTATTATATATGTTTAGAGATTATTTTGGGTGAAAACCCATTAGCTTTAGGATTTAGATTTCATAAACCCACTAGGGGTTGGTTTTATCTTTTCATAAACCCACTAAGTGTTGGTTTTATCTTTTCATAAACCCACTAGGGGTTGGATTTATCTATAGAGTTGGTTAGGGTTTTTGTAGTTTCGTGATAAGGCCTGATATTTACCACTATTGTGCCATGATATAAGCTCTATATAGGTTCTATTATATGTGTTTAGAGTATGTATTAGAGTATTTTGGGTGAAAACCCATTAGCTTTAGGATTTAGATTTCATAAACCCACTAGGGGTTGGTTTTATATTTTCATAAACCCACTAAGGGTTGGTTTTATCTTTCATAAACCCACTAGGGGTTGGATTTATATATACAGTCGGTTAGGGTTTTTGTAGTTTCCTGATAAGGCCTAATATTTACCACTATTGTGCCATGATATAAGCTCTATTTAGGGTTTTTGTAGTTTCCTGATAAGGCCTGATATTTACCACTATTGTGCCATGATATATGCTCCATTTAGCTTCTATTATATGTGTTTAGAGTATGTCTTAGAGTATTTCGGGTGAAAACACATTAGCTTTAGGATTTAGATTTCATAAACCCACTAGGGGTTGGTTTTATCTTTTCATAAACCCACTAAGGGTTGGTTTTATCTTCTCCTGATAAGGCCCGATATTTACCATTATTGTGCCATGATATGAGCTCTATTTAGAATCTATTATATGTGTTTAGAGTATGTCTTTGAGTATTTCGGGTGAAAACCCATTAGCCTTAGGATTTAGATTTCATAAACCCACTAGGGGTTGGTTTTATCTTTTCATAAACCCACTAGGGGTTCGATTTATCTATAGAGTAGGTCAGGGTTTTTGTGGTTTCGTGATAAGGCCTGATATTTACCACTATTTTCCATGATATAAGCTCTATTTAGGTTCTATTATATGTGTTTAGAGTATGTCTTAGAGTATTTTGGGTGAAAACCCATTAGCTTTAAGATTTAGATTTCATAAACCCACTAGGGGTTGGTTTTAACTTTTCATAAACCCACTAAGGGTTGGTTTTATCTTTCATAAACCCACTAGGGGTTGGATTTATCTATTGAGTCAGTTCGGCTTTTTGTAGTTTCCTGATAAGGCCTGATATTTACCACTATTATGCCATGATATAAGCTCTATATAGGTTAATTTATATATGTTTAGAGTATGTCTTAGAGTATTTCAGGTGAAAACGCATCAGCCTTAGGATTTAGATTTCATAAACCCATTAGGGGTTGGTTTTATCTTTTCATAAACCCACTAAGGGTTGGTTTTATCCTTTCATAAACCCACTAGGGGTTGGATTTATCTATTGACTCGGTTAGGGTTTTTCTTGTTTTCTGATAAGGCCTGATATATACCACTATTGTGCCATGGTATAAGCTCTATTATATGTGTTTAGAGAATGTCTTAGAGTATTTCGGGTGAAAACGCATTAGCTTTAGGATTTAGATTTCATAAACCCACTATAGGTTGAATTATATTTTCATAAACCCACTAAGGGTTGGTTTTATCTTGTAATAAACCCACTAGGGGTTGGATTTATCTATAGAGTCGGTTAGGGTTTTTGTAGTTTCGTGATAAGGCCTGATATTTACCACTATTGTGCTATGATATAAGCTATATTTAGGTTCTATTATATGTGTTAGATTATGGCATGAGTATTTTGGGTGAAAACCCATTAGCTTTAGGATTTAGATTTCATAAACCCACTAAAGGTTGGTTTTATCTTTTCATAAACTCACTAAGGGTTGGTTTTATCTTTTCATAAACCCATTAGGGTTGGATTTATCTATTTAGTCGGTTAGGGTTTTTGTAGTTTTCTGATAAGGCCTAACATTTACTACTGTTGTGCCATGATATAAGCTCTATTTAGGTTCTATTATATGTGTTTAGAGTATGTCTTAGAGTATTTCGGGTGAAAACGCATTAGCTTTAGGATTTAGATTTCATAAACCCACTAGGGGTTGGTTTTACCTTTTCATAAACCCAGTAAGGGTTGATTTTATCTTTTCATAAACCCACTAGGGGTTGGACTTATCTATAGAGTTGGTTAGGGTTTTTGTAGTTTCGTGATATGGCCTGATATTTACCATTATTGTTCATGATATAAGCTCAATTTAGATTCTATTATATGTGTTTAGAGTATGTCTTAGAGTATTTTGGGTGAAAACCCATTAGCTTTAAGATTTAGATTTCATAAACCCACTAGGGGTTGGTTTTATCTTTTCATAAACCCACTAAGGGTTGGTTTTATCTTTCATAAACCCACTAAGGGTTGGATTTGGATTTATCTATTGACTCGGTTCGGCTTTTTTGTAGTTTCCTGATAAGGCCTGATATTTACCACTATTGTGCCATGACATAAGCTCTATATAGGTTCATTTATATGTGTTTAGAGTATGTCTTAGAGTATTTCGGGTGAAAACGCATCAGCTTTAGGATTTAGATTTCATAAACCCATAAGGGTTGGTTTTATCTTTTCATAAACCCACTAACGGTTGGTTTTATCCTTTCATAAACCCACTAGAGGTTGGATTTATCTATTGACTCGGTTAGGGTTTTTGTTGTTTTCTGATAAGGCCTGATATATAACACTATTGTTCCATGGTATAATCTCAATTTAGGATCTATTATATGTGCTTAGAGAATGTCTTAGAGTATTTCGGGTGAAAACGCATTAGCTTTAGGATTTAGATATCATAAACCCACTAAAGGTTCGTTTTATCTTTTCATAAACCCACTAAGGGTTGGTTTTATCTTTTAATAAACCACTAGGGGTTGGATTTATCTATTGAGTCGGTTAGGGTTTTTGTAGTTTCGTGATAAGGCCTGATATTTACTACTATTGTGCCATGATATAAGCTCTATTTAGGTTCTATTATATGTGTTTAGATTATGTCTTGAGTATTTTGGGTAAAAACCCATTAGCTTTAGGATTTAGATTTCATAAACCCACTAAAGGTTGGTTTTATATTTTCATAAACTCACTAAGCGTTGATTTTATCTTTTCATAAACCCATTAGGGTTGGATTTATCTATTTTGTCGGTTAGAGTTTTTTGTAATTTTCTAATAAGGCCTGATATTTACTACTACTGTGCCATGATATAAGCTCTATTTAGGTTCTAGTATATGTGTTTAAAGTATGTCTTAGAGTATTTCGGGTGAAAACCCATTAGCTATAAGATTTAGATTTCATAAACCCACTAAGGGTTGGTTTTATCTTTCATAAACCCACTAAGGGTTGGTTTTATCTTTCATAAACCCACTAGGGGTTGGATTTATCTATAGAGTCGGTTAGAGTTTTTGTAGTTTCCTGATAAGGCCTGATATTTACCACTATTGTGCAATGATATAACCTCTACATAGGTTCTTTTATATGTGCTTAGAGTATGTCTTAGAATATTTCGGGTGAAAACTCATTAGCTTTAGGATATAGATTTCATAAACCCACTAGGGGTTTGTTTTATCTTTTCATAAACCCACTAAGGGTTGGTTTTATTATTTCATAAACCCACTAGGGGTTGTAGTTATCCATAGAGTTGGTTAGGGTTTTTGTAATATGGTATTAAGGACTGATATTTATCACTATTGTGTCATGATATAAGCTCTATTTAGGTTCTATTATATGTGTTTATATTACGTCTGGAGTATTTTGGGTGAAAACCCATTAGCTTTAGGATTTAGATTTCATAAACCCACTAGGGGCTGGTTTTATCTTTTCATAAACCCACTAGTGGTTGGATTTATCTATAGAGTTGGTTAGGGTTTTTGTAGTTTCGTGATAAGGCCTGATATTTACCATATTGTGCCATGATATAAGTTCTATATAGGCTCTATTATATGTGTTTAGATTATGTCTTGAGTATTTTGGGTAAAAACCCATTAGCTTTAGGATTTAGATTTCATAAACCCACTAAAGGTTGTTTTTATCTTTTCATAAACCCAGTAACAGTTGGTTTTATATTTTTATAAACCCATTAGGGTTGGATTTATCTATTTAGTCGGTTAGAGTTTTTGTAGTTTTCTTATAAGGCCTGATATTTACTACTATTGTGCCATGATATAAGCTTTATTTAGGTTCTAGTATATGTGTTTAGAGTATGTCTTAGAGTATTTTGGGTGAAAACCCAATAGCTTTAGGATTTAGATTTCATAAACCCACTAGGGGTTGGTTTTATCTTTTCATAAACCCACTAAGGGTTGGTTTTATCTTTCATAAACCCACTAGGGGTTGGATTTTTCTATAGAGTTGGTTAGGGTTTTTGTAATTTCGTATTAATGGCTGATATTTACCACTATTGTGCCATGATATAAACTCTATTTAGGTTCTATTGTATGTGTTTATATTATGTCTTGAGTATTTTGGTTGAAAACCCATTAGCTTTAGGATTTAGATTTCATAAACCCACTAGGGGTTGGTTTTATCTTTTCATAAACCCACTAAGGGTTGGATTTATCTTTTCATAAACCCACTAGGGGTTGGATTTATCTATAGAGTTGGTTAGGGTTTTTCTAGTTTCGTGATAAGGCCTGATATTTACCATATTGTGCCATGATATAAGCTCTATATAGGTTCTATTATATGTGTTTAGAGTATGTCTTAGAGTATTTTGTGTGAAAACCCATTAGCTTTAGGATTTATATTTCAAAAACCCATTAGGGGTTGGTTTTATCTTTTCATAAACCCACTAAGGGTTGGTTTTATCTTTCATAAACCCACTAGGGGTTGGATTTATCTATACAGTCGGTTAGGGTTTTTGTAGTTTCCTGATAAGGCCTGATATTTACCACTATTGTGCAATAATATAAGCTCTATTTAGGGTTTTTGTAGTTTCCTGATAAGGCCTTATATTTACCACATTGTGCAATGATATAAGCTCTATTTAGGTTCTATTATATGTGTTTATAGTATGTCTTAGAGTATTTCGGGTGAAAACGCATCAGCTTTACGATTTAGATTTCACTAACCCATTAGGGGTTTGTTTTATCTTTTCATAAACCCACTAGGGTTGGATTTATCTAAATACTCGGTTAGGGTTTTTGTAGTTTTCTGATAAGGCCTGATATTTACCACTATTGTGCCATGGTATAAGCTCTATTTAGGTTCTATTATATGTGTTTAGAGTATGTCTTAGAGTATTTCGGGTGAAAACGCATTAGGTTTAAGATTTTGATTTCATAAACCCAGTAGGGGTTGATTTTATCTTTTCATAAACCCGCTAAGGGTTGGTTTTATCTTTTCATGAACCCACTAGGGGTTGGATTTATCTATTGAGTCGGTTAGGGTTTTTGTAGTTTCCTTATAAGGCCTGATATTTACTACTATTGTGCCATGATATAAGCTCTATTTAGAGTCTATTATATGTGTTTAGAGTATGTCTTAGAGTATTTCGGGTGAAAACCCATTAGCTTTAGGATTTAGATTTCATAAACCCACTAGGGGTTGGTTTTATCTTTTCATAAACCCACTAAGGGTTTGTTTTATCTTTTCATAAACCCACTAGGGGTTGGATTTATCTATAGGGTTGGTTAGGGTTTTTGTTGTTTCGTGATAAGGCCTGATATTTACCACTATTGTGCCATGATATATGCTCTATATAAGTTCTATTATATGTGTTTAGAGTATGTCTTAGAGTATTTTGGGTGAAAACCCATTAGCTTTAGGATTTAGATTTCATAAACCCACTAGGGGTTGGTTTTATCTTTTCATAAACCCACTAAGGGTTGGTTTTAGGTTTTTTGTAGTTTCCTGATAAGGCCTGATATTTACCACATTGTGCAATGATATAAGCTCTATTTAGGTTCTATTATATGTGTTTAGAGTATGTCTTAGAGTATTTCGTGTAAAAACGCATCAGCTTTAGGATTTAGATTTCATAAACCCATTAGGGGTTGGTTTTATCTTTTCATAAACCCACTAGGGGTTGGATTTATCTATTGACTCGGTTAGTGTTTTTGTTGTTTTCTTATAAGGCCTGATATTTACCACATTTTTCCCCTGGTATAAGCTCTATTTCGGTTCTATTATATGTGTTTAGAGTATGTCTTAGAGTATTTCGGGTGAAAACGCATTAGCTTTAGGATTTAGATTTCATAAACCCACTAGGGGTTGGTTTTATCTTTTCATAAACCCACTAAGGGTTGGTTTTATCTTTTCATAAACCCACTAGGGGTTGGACTTATCTATAGAGTTGGTTAGGGTTTTTGTAGTTTCGTGATATGGCCTGATATTTACCACTATTGTCCATGATATAAGCTCAATTTAGGTTCTATTATATGTGTTTAGAGTATGTCTTAGAGTATTTTGGGTGAAAACCCATTAGCTTTAAGATTTAGATTTCATAAACCCACTAGGGGTTGGTTTTATCTTTTCATAAACCCACTAAGGGTTGGTTTTATCTTTCATAAACCCACAAAGGGTTGGATTTATCTATTGAGTCGGTTCGGCTTTTTGTAGTTTCCTGATAAGGCCTGATATTTACCACTATTGTGCCATGACATAAGCTCTATATAGGTTCATTTATATGTGTTTAGAGTATGTCTTAGAGTATTTCGGGTGAAAACGCATCAGCTTTAGGATTTAGATTTCATAAACCCAAAAGGGTTGGTTTTATCTTTTCATAAACCCATTAAGGGTTGGTTTTATCCTTTCATAAACCCACTAGGGGTTGGATTTATCTATTGACTCGGTTAGGGTTTTTGTTGTTTTCTGATAAGAGCTGATATATACCACTATTGTTCCATGGTATAAGCTCTATTTAGGTTCTATTATATGTGTTTAGAGAATGTCTTAAGAGTATTTCTGGTGAAAACGCATTAGCTTTAGGATTTAGATATCATAAACCCACTAAAGGTTGGTTTTATCTTTTCATAAACCCACTAAGGGTTGGTTTTATCTTTTCATAAACCCACTAGGGGTTGGATTTATCTATTGAGTCGGTTAGGGTTTTTCTAGTTTCGTGATAAGGCCTGATATTTACTACTATTGTGCCATGATATAAGCTCTATTTAGGTTCTATTATATGTGTTTAGATTATGTCTTGAGTATTTTGGGTAAAAACCCATTAGCTTTAGGATTTAGATTTCATAAACCCACTAAAGATTGGCTTTATGTTTTCATAAACCCACTAAGGGTTGGTTTTATCTTTTCATAAACCCATTAGGGTTGGATTTATCTATTTTGTCGGTTAGAGTTTTTGTAATTTTCTGATAAGGACTGATATTTACTACTATTGTGCCATGATATAAGCTCCATTTAGGTTCTAGTATATGTGTTTAGAGTATGTCTTAGAGTATTTCGGGTGAAAACCCATTAGCTATAAGATTTAGATTTCATAAACCCACTAGGGGTTGGTTTTATCTTTCATAAACCCACTAAGGGTTGGTTTTTATCTTTCATAAACCCACTAGGGGTTGGATTTATCTATAGAGTCAGTTAGAGTTTTTGTTGTTTCCTGATAAGGCCTGATATTTACCACTATTGTGCAATGATATAACCTCTACATAGGTTCTTTTATATGTGCTTAGAGTATGTCTTAGAATAATTCGGGTGAAAACTCATTAGCTTTAGGATATAGATTTCATAAACCCACTAGGGGTTTGTTTTATCTTTTCATAAACCCACTAAGGGTTGGTTTTATCTTTTCATAAACCCACTAGGGGTTGTAGTTATCTATAGAGTTGGTTAGGGTTTTTGTAATTTCGTATTAAGGACTGATATTTATCACTATTGTGCCATGATTTAAGCTCTATTTAGGTTATATTATATGTGTTTATATTATGTCTTGAGTATTTTGGGTGAAAACACATTAGCTTTAGGATTTAGATTTCATAAACCCACTAGGGGCTGGTTTTATCTTTTCATAAACCCACTAGGGGTTGGATTTATCTATAGAGTTGGTTAGGGTTTTTGTAGTTTCGTGATGAGGCCTGATATTTTACCATATTGTGCCATGATATAAGCTCTATATAGGTTCTATTATATGTGTTTAGATTATGTCTTGAGTACTTTGGGTAAAAACCCATTAGCTTTAGGATTTAGATTTCATAAACCCATTAGGGGTTGGTTTTATCTTTTCATAAACCCACTAAGGGTTGGTTTTAGGGTTTTTGTAGTTTTCTGATAAGGCCTGATATTTACCACATTGTGCAATGATATAAGCTCTATTTAGGTTCTATTATATGTGTTTAGAGTATGTCTTAGAGTAGTTCGTGTAAAAACGCACCAGCTTTAGGATTTAGATTTCATAAACCCATTAGGGGTTGGTTTTATCTTTTCATAAACCCACTAGGGGTTGGATTTATCTATTGACTCGGTTAGTGTTTTTGTTGTTTTCTTATAAGGCCTGATATTTACCACATTTTTGCCCTGGTATAATCTCTATTTCGGTTCTATTATATGTGTTTAGAGTATGTCTTAGAGTATTTCGGGTGAAAACGCATTAGCTTTAGGATTTAGATTTCATAAACCCACTAGGGGTTGGTTTTATCTTTTCATAAACCCACTAAGGGTTGGTTTTATCTTTTCATAAACCCACTAGGGGTTGGACTTATCTATAGAGTTGGTTAGGGTTTTTGTAATTTCGTGATATGGGCTGATATTTACCACTATTGTCCATGATATAAGCTCAATTTAGGTTCTATTATATGTGTTTAGAGTATGTCTTAGAGTATTTTGGGTGAAAAACCATTAGCTTAAAGATTTAGATTTCATAAACCCACTAGGGGTTGGTTTTATCTTTTCATAAACCCACTAAGGGTTGGTTTTATCTTTCATAAACCCACTAAGGGTTGGATTTATCTATTGAGTCGGTTCGGCTTTTTGTAGTTTCCTGATAAGGCCTGGTATTTACCACTATTGTGCCATGACATAAGCTCTATATAGGTTCATTTATATGTGTTTAGAGTATGTCTTAGAGTATTTCGGGTGAAAACGCATCAGCTTTAGGATTTAGATTTCATAAACCCATAAGGGTTGGTTTTATCTTTTCATAAACCCACTAAGGGTTGGTTTTATCCTTTCATAAACCCATTAGGGGTTGGATTTACCTATTGACTCGTTAGAGTTTTTGTAATTTTCTGATAAGGACTGATATTTACTACTATTGTGCCATGATATAAGCTCTATTTAGGTTCTAGTATATGTGTTTAGAGTATGTCTTAGAGTATTTCGGTTGAAAACCCATTAGCTATAAGATTTAGATTTCATAAACCCACTAGGGGTTGGTTTTATCTTTCATAAACCCACTAAGGGTTGGTTTTTATCTTTCATAAACCCACTAGGGGTTGGATTTATCTATAGAGTCGGTTAGAGTTTTTGTAGTTTCCTGATAAGGCCTGATATTTACCACGATTGTGCAATGATATAACCTCTACGTAGGTTCTTTTATATGTGCTTAGAGTATGTCTTAGAATAATTCGGGTGACAACTCATTAGCTTTAGGATATAGATTTCATAAACCCACTAGGGGTTTGTTTTATCTTTTCATAAACCCACTAAGGGTTGGTTTTATCTTTTCATAAACCCACTAGGGGTTGTAGTTATCTATAGAGTTGGTTAGGGTTTTTGTAATTTCGTATTAAGGACTGATATTTATCACTATTGTGTCATGATTTAAGCTCTATTTAGGTTATATTATATGTGTTTATATTATGTCTTGAGTATTTTGGGTGAAAACACATTAGCTTTAGGAATTAGATTTCATAAACCCACTAGGGGCTGGTTTTATCTTTTCATAAACCCACTAGGGGTTGGATTTATCTATAGAGTTGGTTAGGGTTTTTGTAGTTTCGTGATAAGGCCTGATATTTTACCATATTGTGCCATGATATAAGCTCTATATAGGTTCTATTATATGTGTTTAGATTATGTCTTGAGTATTTTGGGTAAAAACCCATTAGCTTTAGGATTTAGATTTCATAAACCCACTAAAGGTTGTTTTTATCTTTTCATAAACCCACTAACGGTTGGTTTTATCTTTTTATAAACCCATTAAGGTTGGATTTATCTATTTAGTCGGTTAGAGTTTTTGTAGTTTTCTTATAAGGCCTGATATTTACTACTATTGTGCCATGATATAAGTTCTATTTATGTTCTAGTATATGTGTTTAGAGTATGTCTTAGCGTATTTCGGGTGAAAACCCAATAGCTTTAGGATTTAGATTTCATAAACCCACTAGGGGTTGGTTTTATCTATAGGGTTGGTTAGGGTTTTTGTTGTTTCGTGATAAGGCCTGATATTTACCACTATTGTGCCATGATATATGCTCTATATAAGTTCTATTATATGTGTTTAGAGTATGTCTTAGAGTATTTTGGGTGAAAACCCATTAGCTTTAGGATTTAGATTTCATAAACCCACTAGGTGTTGGTTTTATCTTTTCATAAACCCACTAAGGGTTGGTTTTAGGTTTTTTGTAGTTTCCTGATAAGGCCTGATATTTACCACATTGTGCAATGATATAAGCTCTATTTAGGTTCTATTATATGTGTTTAGAGTATGTCTTAGAGTGTTTCGTGTAAAAACGCATCAGCTTTAGGATTTAGATTTCATAAACCCATTAGGGGTTGGTTTTATCTTTTCATAAACCCACTAGGGGTTGGATTTATCTATTGACTCGGTTAGTGTTTTTGTTGTTTTCTTATAAGGCCTGATATTTACCACATTTTTCCCCTGGTATAAGCTCTATTTCGGTTCTATTATATGTGTTTAGAGTATGTCTTAGAGTATTTCGGGTGAAAACGCATTAGCTTTAGGATTTAGATTTCATAAACCCACTAGGGGTTGGTTTTATCTTTTCATAAACCCACTAAGGGTTGGTTTTATCTTTTCATAAACCCACTAGGGGTTGGACTTATCTATAGAGTTGGTTAGGGTTTTTGTAGTTTCGTGATATGGCCTGATATTTACCACTATTGTCCATGATATAAGCTCAATTTAGGTTCTATTATATGTGTTTAGAGTATGTCTTAGAGTATTTTGGGTGAAAACCCATTAGCTTTAAGATTTAGATTTCATAAACCCACTAGGGGTTGGTTTTATCTTTTCATAAACCCACTAAGGGTTGGTTTTATCTTTCATAAACCCACTAAGGGTTGGATTTATCTATTGAGTCGGTTCGGCTTTTTGTAGTTTCCTGATAAGGCCTGATATTTACCACTATTGTGCCATGACATAAGCTATATATAGGTTCATTTATATGTGTTTAGAGTATGTCTTAGAGTATTTCGGGTGAAAATGCATCAGCTTTAGGATTTAGATTTCATAAACACATAAGGGTTGGTTTTATCTTTTCATAAACCCATTAAGGGTTGGTTTTATCCTTTCATAAACCCACTAGGGGTTGGATTTATCTATTGACTCGGTTAGGGTTTTTGTTGTTTTCTGATAAGAGCTGATATATACCACTATTGTTCCATGGTATAAGCTCTATTTAGGTTCTATTATATGTGTTTATAGAATGTCTTAAGAGTATTTCTGGTGAAAACGCATTAGCTTTAGGATTTAGATATCATAAACCCACTAAAGGTTGGTTTTATCTTTTCATAAACCCACTAAGGGTTGGTTTTATCTTTTCATAAACCCACTAGGGGTTGGATTTATCTATTGAGTCGGTTAGGGTTTTTGTAGTTTCGTGATAAGGCCTGGTATTTACTACTATTGTGCCATGATATAAGCTCTATTTAGGTTCTATTATATGTGTTTAGATTATGTCTTGAGTATTTTGGGTAAAAACCCATTAGCTTTAGGATTTAGATTTCATAAACCCACTAAAGATTGGTTTTATCTTTTCATAAACCCACTAAGGGTTGGTTTTATCTTTTCATAAACCCATTAGGGTTGGATTTATCTATTTTGTCGGTTAGAGTTTTTGTAATTTTCTGATAAGGACTGATATTTACTACTATTGTGCCATGATATAAGCTCCATTTAGGTTCTAGTATATGTGTTTAGAGTATGTCTTAGAGTATTTCGGGTGAAAACCCATTAGCTATAAGATTTAGATTTCATAAACCCACTAGGGGTTGGTTTTATCTTTCATAAACCCACTAAGGGTTGGTTTTTATCTTTCATAACCCACTAGGGGTTGGATTTATCTATAGAGTCAGTTAGAGTTTTTGTAGTTTCCTGATAAGGCCTGATATTTACCACTATTGTGCAATGATATAACCTCTACATAGGTTCTTTTATATGTGCTTAGAGTATGTCTTAGAATAATTCGGGTGAAAACTCATTAGCTTTAGGATATAGATTTCATAAACCCACTAGGGGGTTGGCTTTATCTTTTCATAAACCCACTAAGGGTTGGTTTTATCTTTCATAAACCCACTAGGGGTTGGATTTATCTATAGAGTCGGTTAGGGTTTTTGTAGTTTCCTGATAAGGCCTGATATTTAAGACTATTGTGAAATAATATAAGCTCTATTTAGGGTTTTTGTAGTTTCCTGATAAGGCCTGATATTTACCACTATTGTGCAATGATATAAGCTCCATTTAGGTTCTATTATATGTGTTTAGAGTATGTCTTAGGGTATTTTGGGCGAAAACGCATCAGCTTTACGATTTAGATTTCACTAAACCATTAGGGGTTGGTTTTATCTTTTAATAAACCCACTAGGGGTTGGATTTATCTATTTACTCGGTTAGGGTTTTTGTAGTTTTCTGATAAGGCCTGATGTTTACCACTATTGTGCCATGGTATAAGCTCTATTTAGGTTCTATTATATGTGTTTAGAGTATGTCTTAGAGTATTTCGGGTGAAATCGCATTAGGTTTATGATTTAGATTTCATAAACCCACTAGAGGTTGATTTTATCTTTTCATAAACCCGTTAAGGGTTGGTTTTATCTTTTCATGAACCCACTAGGGGTTGGATTTATCTATTGACTCGGTTAGGGTTTTTGTAGTTTTCTTATAAGGCCTGATATTTACCACTATCGTGCCATGATATAAGCTATATTTAGAGTCTATTATATGTGTTTAGAGTATGTCTTAGAGTATTTCGGGTGAAAACCCATTAGCTTTAGGATTTAGATTTCATAAACCCACTAGGGGTTTGTTTTATCTTTTCATAAACCCACTAAGGGTTGGTTTTATCTTTTCATAAACCCACTAGGGGTTGGATTTATCTATAGATTCGGTTAGGGTTTTTGTAATTTCGTTTTAAGGGATGATATTTACCACATTGTGCCATGATATAAACTCTATTTAGGTTCTATTATATTTGTTTATATTATGTCTTGAGTATTTTGGGTGAAACCCCATTAGCTTTAGGATTTAGATTTCATAAACCCACTAGGGGTTGTTTTATCTTTTCATAAACCCACTAAGGGTTGGATTTATCTTTTCATAAACCCACTAGGGGTTGGATTTATCTATAGAGTTGGTTAGGGTTTTTGGAGTTTCTTGATATGGCCTGATATTTACCACTATTGTCCATGATATAAGCTCAATTTAGGTTCTATTATATGTGTTTAGAGTATGTCTTAGAGTATTTTGGGAGAAAACCCATTAGCTTTAAGATTTAGATTTCATAAACCCACTAAGGGTTGGTTTTATCTTTTCATAAATCCACTAAGCGTTGTTTTTATCTTTCATAAACCCACTAAGGGTTGGATTTATCTATTGAATCGGTTCGGCTTTTTGTAGTTTCCTGATAAGGCCTGATATTTACCACTATTGTGCAATGATATAAGCTCTATTTAGGTTCTATTATATATGTTTAGAGTATGTATTAGAGTATTTCGGGTGAAAACGCATCAGTTTTAGGATTTAGATTTCATAAACCCATTAGGGGTTGGTTTTATCTTTTCATAAACCCACTAGGGGTTGGATATATATATTGACTCGTTTAGTGTTTTTGTTGTTTTCTGATAAGGCCTGATATTTACCACTATTGTGCCCTGGTATAAGCTCTATTTCGGTTCTATTATATGTGTTTAGAGTATGTCTTAGAGTATTTCGGGTGAAATCGCATTAGCTTTAGGATTTAGATTTCATAAACCTACTAGGGGTTGGTTTTATCTTTTCATAAACCCACTAAGGGTTGGTTTTATCTTTTCATAAACCCACTAGGGGTTGGACTTATCTATAGAGTTGGTTAGGGTTTTTTTAGTTTCTTGATATGGCCTGATATTTACCACTATTGTCCATGATATAAGCTCAATTTAGGTTCTATTATATGTGTTTAGAGTATGTCTTAGAGTATTTTGGGAGAAAACCCATTAGCTTTAAGATTTAGATTTCATAAACCCACTAAGGGTTGGTTTTATCTTTTCATAAATCCACTAAGCGTTGGTTTTATCTTTCATAAACCCACTAAGGGTTGGATTTATCTATTGAATCGGTTCGGCTTTTTGTAGTTTCCTGATAAGGCCTGATATTTACCACTATTGTGCCATGATATAAGCTCTATATAGGTTCATTTATATGTGTTTAGAGTATGTCTTAGAGTATTTCGGGTGAAAACGCATCAGCTTTAGGATTTAGATTTCATAAACCCATAAGGGATTGGTTTTATCTTTTCATAAACCCACTAAGGGTTGGTTTTATCCTTTCATAAACCCACTAGGGGTTGGATTTATCTATTGACTCGGTTAGGGTTTTTGTTGTTTTCTGATAAAGCCTGATATATACCACTATTGTGCCATGGTATAAGCTCTATTTAGGTTCGATTATATGTGTTTAGAGAATGTCTTAGAGTATTTCGGGTGAAAACGCATTAGCTTTAGGATTTATATTTCATAAACCCACTAAAGGTTGGTTTTATCTTTTCATAAACCCACTAAGGGTTGGTTTTATCTTTTCATAAACCCACTAGGGGTTGGATTTATCTATTGAGTTGGTTAGGGTTTTTCTAGTTTCGTGATAAGGCCTGATATATACCACTATTGTGCCATGATATAAGCTCTATTTAGGTTCTATTATATGTGTTTAGATTATGTCTTGAGTATTTTGGGTAAAAACCCATTAGCTCTAGGATTTAGATTTCGTAAACCCACTAAAGGTTGGTTTTATCTTTTCATAAACCCACTAAGGGTTGGTTTTATCTTTTCATAAACCCATTAGGGTTGGATTTATCTATTTAGTTGGTTAGGTTTTTTGTAGTTTCCTGATAAGGCCTGATATTTACTACTTTATGCCATGATATAAGCTCTATTAAGGTTCTAGTATATGTCTTTAGAGTATGTCTTAGAGTATTTCGGGTGAAAACCCATTAGCTTTAGGATTTAGATTTCATAAACCCACTAGGGGTTGGTTTTATCTTTTCATAAACCCACTAAGGGTTGGTTTTATCTTTCATAAACCCACTAGGGGTTGGATTTATCTATAGAGTCGGTTAGGGTTTTGGTAGTTTCCTGATAAGGCCTGATATTTACCACTATTGTGCAATGATATAACCTCTACATAGGTTCTTTTATATGTGCTTAGAGTATGTCTTAGAATATTTCGGGTGAAAACTCATTAGCTTTAGGATATTGATTTCATAAACCCACTAGGGGTTTGTTTTATCTTTTCATAAACCCACTAAGGGTTGGTTTTATCTTTTCATAAACCCACTAGGGGTTGTAGTTATCTATAGAGTTGGTTAGGGTTTTTGTATTTTCGTATTAAGGGCTGATATTTACCACTATTGTGCCATGATATAAGCTCTATTTAGTTTCTATTATATGTGTTTATATTATGTCTTGAGTATTTTGGGTGAAAACCCATTAGCTTTAAGATTTAGATTTCATAAACCCACTAGGGGTTGGTTTTGTCTTTTCATAAACCCACTAAGGCTTTGATTTATCTTTTCATAAACCCAATAGGGGTTGGATTTATCTATAGAGTTGGTTATGGATTTTGTAGTTTCATGATAAGGCCTGATATTTACCATATTGTGTCATGATATAAGCTCTATATAGGTTCTATTATATGTGTTTAGAGTATGTCTTAGAGTATTTTGGTTGAAAACCCATTAGCTTTAGGATTTAGATTTCATAAACCCACTAGGGGTTGGTTTTTTCTTTTCATTAACCCACTAAGGGTTGGTTTTATCTTTTCATAAACACACTAGGGGTTGTAGTTATCTATAGAGTTGATTAGGGTTTTTGTAATTTCGTATTAAGGGCTGATATTTACCACTATTGTGCCATGATATAAGCTCTATTTAGTTTCTATTATATGTGTTTATATTATGTCTTGAGTATTTTGGGTGAAAACCCATTAGCTTTAGGATATAGATTTCATAAACCCACTAGGGGATGGTTTTATCTTTTCATAAACCCACTAAGGGTTGGTTTTATCTTTTCATAAACCCCCTAGGGGTTGGATTTATCTATTGAGTCGGTTAGGGTTTTTGTAGTTTCCTTATAAGGCCTGATATTTACCACTATTGTGCCATGATATAAGCTCTATTTAGAGTCTATTATATGTGTTTAGAGTATGTCTTAGAGTATTTCGGGTGAAAACCCATTAGCTTTAGGATTTAGATTTCATAAACCCACTAGGTGTTGGTTTTATCTTTTCATAAACCCACTGAGGGTTGGTTTTATCTGTCATAAACCCACTAGGGGTTGGATTTATCTATAGAGTCGGTTAGGGTTTTTGTAGTTTCCTGATAAGGCCTGATATTTACCACTATTGTGCCATAATATAAGCTCTAAATAAGTTCTTTTATATGTGTTTAGAGTATGTCTTAGAATATTTCGGGTGAAAACTCATTAGCTTTAGGATATAGATTTCATAAATCCACTAGGAGTTGGTTTTATCTTTTCATAAACCCAGTAAGGGTTGGTTTTTTATTTTCATAAACCCATTAGGGTTGGATTTATCTATTTAGTCTGTTAGAGTTTTTGTAGTTTTCTGATAAGGCCTGATATTTACTACTTTGTGCCATGATATAAGCTCTATTAAGGTTCTAGTATATGTGTTTAGAGTATGTCTTAGAGTATTTCGGGTGAAAACCCATTAGCTTTAGGATTTAGATTTCATAAACCCACTAGGGGTTGGTTTTATCTTTTCATAAACCCACTAAGGGTTGGTTTTATCTTTCATAAACCCACTAGGGGTTGGATTTATCTATAGAGTCGGTTAGGGTTTTGGTAGTTTCCTGATAAGGCCTGATATTTACCACTATTGTGCAATGATATAACCTCTACATAGGTTCTTTTATATGTGCTTAGAGTATGTCTTAGAATATTTCGGGTGAAAACTCATTAGCTTTAGGATATTGATTTCATAAACCCACTAGGGGTTTATTTTATCTTTTCATAAACCCACTAAGGGTTGGTTTTATCTTTTCATAAACCCACTAGGGGTTGTAGTTATCTATAGAGTTGGTTAGGGTTTTTGTAATTTCGTATTAATGGCTGATATTTACCACTATTGTGCCATGATATAAGCTCTAATTAGGTTCTATTGTATGTGTTTATATTATGTCTTGAGTATTTTGGGTGAAAACCCATTAGCTTTAGGATTTAGATTTCATAAACCCACTAGGGGTTGGTTTTATCTTTTCATAAACCCACTAAGGGTTGGATTTATCTTTTCATAAACCCACTAGGGGTTGGATTTATCTATAGAGTTGGTTAGGGTTTTTCTAGTTTCGTGATAAGGCCTGATATTTACCATATTGTGCCATGATATAAGCTCTGTATAGGTTCTATTATCTGTGTTTAGAGTATGTCTTAGAGTAATTTAGGTGAAAACCCTTAGCTTTAGGATTTATATTTCATAAACCCACTAGGGGTTGGCTTTATCTTTTCATAAACCCACTAAGGGTTGGTTTTATCTTTCATAAACCCACTAGGGGTTGGATTTATCTATAGAGTCGGTTAGGGTTTTTGTAGTTTCCTGATAAGGCCTGATATTTAAGACTATTGTGAAATAATATAAGCTCTATTTAGGGTTTTTGTAGTTTCCTGATAAGGCCTGATATTTACCACTATTGTGCAATGATATAAGCTCCATTTAGGTTCTATTATATGTGTTTAGAGTATGTCTTAGGGTATTTTGGGCGAAAACGCATCAGCTTTACGATTTAGATTTCACTAAACCATTAGGGGTTGGTTTTATCTTTTAATAAACCCACTAGGGGTTGGATTTATCTATTTACTCGGTTAGGGTTTTTGTAGTTTTCTGATAAGGCCTGATGTTTACCACTATTGTGCCATGGTATAAGCTCTATTTAGGTTCTATTATATGTGTTTAGAGTATGTCTTAGAGTATTTCGGGTGAAATCGCATTAGGTTTAGGATTTAGATTTCATAAACCCACTAGAGGTTGATTTTATCTTTTCATAAACCCGTTAAGGGTTGGTTTTATCTTTTCATGAACCCACTAGGGGTTGGATTTATCTATTGACTCGGTTAGGGTTTTTGTAGTTTTCTTATAAGGCCTGATATTTACCACTATCGTGCCATGATATAAGCTATATTTAGAGTCTATTATATGTGTTTAGAGTATGTCTTAGAGTATTTCGGGTGAAAACCCATTAGCTTTAGGATTTAGATTTCATAAACCCACTAGGGGTTTGTTTTATCTTTTCATAAACCCACTAAGGGTTGGTTTTATCTTTTCATAAACCCACTAGGGGTTGGATTTATCTATAGATTCGGTTAGGGTTTTTGTAATTTCGTTTTAAGGGATGATATTTACCACTATTGTGCCATGATATAAACTCTATTTAGGTTCTATTATATTTGTTTATATTATGTCTTGAGTATTTTGGGTGAAACCCCATTAGCTTTAGGATTTAGATTTCATAAACCCACTAGGGGTTGTTTTATCTTTTCATAAACCCACTAAGGGTTGGATTTATCTTTTCATAAACCCACTAGGGGTTGGATTTATCTATAGAGTTGGTTAGGGTTTTTGGAGTTTCGTGATAAGGCCTGATATTTACCACTATTGTGCCAAGATATAAACTCTATATAAGTTCTATTATATGTGTTTAGAGTATGTCTTAGAGTATTTTGGGTGAAAACCCATTAGCTTTAGGATTTAGATTTCATAAACCCACTATGGGTTGGTTTTATCTTTTCATAAACCCACTAAGGGTTGGTTTTAGGGTTTTTGTAGTTTCCTGATAAGCCCTGATATTTACCACTATTGTGCAATGATATAAGCTCTATTTAGGTTCTATTATATGTGTTTAGAGTATGTCTTAGAGTATTTCGTGTGAAAACGCATCAGCTTTAGGATTTAGATTTCATAAATCCATTAGGGGTTGGTTTTATCTTTTCATAAACCCACTAGGGGTTGGATTTATCTATTGACTAGGTTAGTGTTTTTGTTGTTTTCTGATAACGCCTGATATTTACCACAATTTTGCCATGGTGTAAGCTCTATTGCGGTTCTATTATATGTGTTTAGAGTATGTCTTAGAGTATTTCGGGTGAAAAAGCATTAGCTTTAAAGATTTTGATTTCATAAACCCACTAGGGGTTGATTTTATCTTTTCATAAACCCACTAAGGGTTGGTTTTATCTTTCATAAACCCACTAAGGGTTGGATTTATCTATTGATTCGGTTCGGCTTTTTGTAATTTCCTGATAAGGCCTGACATTTACCACTATTGTGCCATGACATAAGCTCTATATAGGTTCATTTATATGTGTTTAGAGTATGTCTTAGAGTATTTCGGGTGAAAACGCATCAGCTTTAGGATTTAGATTTCATAAACCCATAAGGGTTGGTTTTATCTTTTCATAAACCCACTAACGGTTGGTTTTATCCTTTCATAAACCCACTAGAGGTTGGATTTATCTATTGACTCGGTTAGGGTTTTTGTTGTTTTCTGATAAGGCCTGATATATACCACTATTGTTCCATGGTCTAAGCTCTATTTAGGATCTATTATATGTGCTTAGAGAATGTCTTAGAGTATTTCGGGTGAAAACGCATTAGCTTTAGGATTTAGATATCATAAACCCACTAAAGGTTGGTTTTATCTTTTCATAAACCCACTAAGGGTTGGTTTTATCTATAGAGTTGGTTAGGGTTTTTGTAGTTTCTCGATAAGGCCAGATATTTACCACTATTGTGCCATGATATAAGCTCTATATAAGTTCTATTATATGTGTTTAGAGTATGGCTTAGAGTATTTTGGGTGAAAACCCATTAGCTTTAGGATTAGATTTCCTAAACCCACTAGGGGTTGGTTTTATCTTTTCATAAACCCACTAAGGGTTGGTTTTAGGGTTTTTGTAGTTTCCTGATAAGGCCTGATATTTACCACATTGTGCAATGATATAAGCTCTATTTAGGTTCTATTATGTGTGTTTAGAGTATGTCTTAGAGTATTTCGTGTGAAAACGCATCAGCTTTAGGATTTAGATTTCATAAACCCATTAGGGGTTGGTTTTATCTTTTCATAAACCCACTAGGAGTTGGATTTATCTATTGACTTGGTTAGTGTTTTTGTTGTTTTCTGATAACGCCTGATATTTACCACAATTTTGCCCTGGTGTAAGCTCTATTGCGGTTCTATTATATGTGTTTAGAGTATGTCTTAGAGTATTTCGGGTGAAAACGCATTAGCTTTAAAGATTTTGATTTCATAAACCCACTAGGGGTTGATTTTATCTTTTCATAAACCCACTAAGGGTTGGTTTTATCTTTCATAAACCCACTAAGGGTTGGATTTATCTATTAATTCGGTTCGGCTTTTTGTAATTTCCTGATAAGGCCTGACATTTACCACTATTGTGCCATGACATAAGCTCTATATAGGTTCATTTATATGTGGTTAGAGTATGTCTTAGAGTATTTCGGGTGAAAACGCATCAGCTTTAGCATTTAGATTTCATAAACCCATAAGGGTTGGTTTTATCTTTTCATAAACCCACTAACGGTTGGTTTTATCCTTTCATAAACCCACTAGAGGTTGGATTTATCTATTGACTCGGTTAGGGTTTTTGTTGTTTTCTGATAAGGCCTGATATATACCATTATTGTTCCATGGTCTAAGCTCTATTTAGGATCTATTATATGTGCTTAGAGAATGTCTTAGAGTATTTCGGGTGAAAACGCATTAGCTTTAGGATTTAGATATCATAAACCCACTAAAGGTTGGTTTTATCTTTTCATAAACCCACTAAGGGTTGGTTTTATCTATAGAGTTGGTTAGGGTTTTTGTAGTTTCTCGATAAGGCCAGATATTTACCACTGTTGTGCCATGATATAAGCTCTATATAAGTTCTATTATATGTGTTTAGAGTATGGCTTAGAGTATTTTGGGTGAAAACCCATTAGCTTTAGGATTAGATTTCCTAAACCCACTAGGGGTTGGTTTTATCTTTTCATAAACCCACTAAGGGTTGGTTTTAGGGTTTTTGTAGTTTCCTGATAAGGCCTGATATTTACCACATTGTGCAATGATATAAGCTCTATTTAGGCTCTATTATATGTGTTTAGAGTATGTCTTAGAGTATTTCGTGTGAAAACGCATCAGCTTAAGGATTTAGATTTCATAAACCCATTAGGGGTTGGTTTTATCTTTTCATAAACCCACTAGGAGTTGGATTTATCTATTGACTTGGTTAGTGTTTTTGTTGTTTTCTTATAAGGCCTGATATTTACCACAATTTTGCCCTGGTATAAGCTCTATTTCGGTTCTATTATATGTGTTTAGAGTATGTCTTAGAGTATTTCGGGTGAAAACGCATTAGCTTTAGGATTTAGATTTCATAAACCCACTAGGGGTTGGTTTTATCTTTTCATAAACCCACTAAGGGTTGGTTTTATCTTTTCATAAACCCACTAGGGGTTGGACTTATCTATAGAGTTGGTTAGGGTTTTTGTAGTTTCGTGATATGGCCTGATATTTACCACTATTGTCCATGATATAAGCTCAATTTAGGTTCTATTATATGTGTTTAGAGTATGTCTTAGAGTATTTTGGGTGAAAACCCATTAGCTTTAAGATTTATATTTCATAAACCCACTAGGGGTTGGTTTTATCTTTTCATAAACCCACTAAGGGTTGGTTTTATCTTTCATAAACCCACTAAGGGTTGGATTTATCTATTGAGTCGGTTCAGCTTTTTGTAGTTTCCTGATAAGGCCTGATATTTACCACTATTGTGCCATGACATAAGCTCTATATAGGTTCATTTATATGTGTTTAGAGTATGTCTTAGAGTATTTCGGGTGAAAATGCATCAGCTTTAGGATTTAGATTTCATAAACCCATAAGGGTTGGTTTTATCTTTTCATAAACCCACTAAGGGTTGGTTTTATCCTTTCATAAACCCACTAGGGGTTGGATTTATCTATTGACTCGGTTAGGGTTTTTGTTGTTTTCTGATAAGGCCTGATATATACCACTATTGTTCCATGGTATAAGCTCTATTTAGGTTCTATTATATGTGTTTAGAGAATGTCTTAAGAGTATTTCGGGTCAAAACGCATTAGCTTTAGGATTTAGATATCATAAACGCACTAAAGGTTGGTTTTATCTTTTCATAAACCCACTAAGGGTTGGTTTTATCTTTTCATAAACCCACTAAGGGTTGGTTTTATCTTTCATAAACCCACTAAGGGTTGGATTTATCTATTGAGTCGGTTCGGCTTTTTGTAATTTCCTGATAAGGCCTGACATTTACCACTATTGTGCCATGACATAAGCTCTATATAGGTTCATTTATATGTGTTTAGAGTATGTCTTAGAGTATTTCGGGTGAAAACGCATCAGCTTTAGGATTTAGATTTCATAAACCCATAAGGGTTGGTTTTATCTTTTCATAAACCCACTAACGGTTGGTTTTATCCTTTCATAAACCCACTAGAGGTTGGATTTATCTATTGACTCGGTTAGGGTTTTTGTTGTTTTCTGATAAGGCCTGATATATACCACTATTGTTCCATGGTCTAAGTTCTATTTAGGATCTATTATATGTGCTTAGAGAATGTCTTAGAGTATTTCGGGTGAAAACGCATTAGCTTTAGGATTTAGATATCATAAACCCACTAAAGGTTGGTTTTATCTTTTCATAAACCCACTAAGGGTTGGTTTTATCTATAGAGTTGGTTAGGGTTTTTGTAGTTTCTCGATAAGGCCAGATATTTACCACTATTGTGCCATTATATAAGCTCTATATAAGTTCTATTATATGTGTTTAGAGTATGGCTTAGAGTATTTTGGGTGAAAACCCATTAGCTTTAGGATTAGATTTCCTAACCCCACTAGGGGTTGGTTTTATCTTTTCATAAACCCACTAAGGGTTGGTTTTATCTTTTCATAAACCCACTAGGGGTTGGACTTATCTATAGAGTTGGTTAGGGTTTTTGTAGTTTCGTGATATGGCCTGATATTTACCACTATTGTCCATGATATAAGCTCAATTTAGGTTCTATTATATGTGTTTAGAGTATGTCTTAGAGTATTTTGGGTGAAAACCCATTACCTTTAAGATTTATATTTCATAAACCCACTAGGGGTTGGTTTTATCTTTTCATAAACCCACTAAGGGTTGGTTTTATCTTTCATAAACCCACTAAGGGTTGGATTTATCTATTGAGTCGGTTCGGCTTTTTGTAGTTTCCTGATAAGGCCTGATATTTACCACTATTGTGCCATGACATAAGCTCTATATAGGTTCATTTATATGTGTTTAGAGTATGTCTTAGAGTATTTCGGGTGAAAATGCATCAGCTTTAGGATTTAGATTTCATAAACCCATAAGGGTTGGTTTTATCTTTTCATAAACCCACTAAGGGTTGGTTTTATCCTTTCATAAACCCACTAGGGGTTGGATTTATCTATTGACTCGGTTAGGGTTTTTGTTGTTTTCTGATAAGGCCTGATATATACCACTATTGTTCCATGGTATAAGCTCTATTTAGGTTCTATTATATGTGTTTAGAGAATGTCTTAAGAGTATTTCGGGTCAAAACGTATTAGCTTTAGGATTTAGATATCATAAACGCACTAAAGGTTGGTTTTATCTTTTCATAAACCCACTAAGGGTTGGTTTTATCTTTTCATAAACCCACTAGGGGTTGGATTTATCTATTGAGTCGGTTAGGGTTTTTCTAGTTTCTTGATAAGGCCTGATATTTACTACTATTGTGCCATGATATAATCTCTATTTAGGTTCTATTATATGTGTTTAGATTATGTATTGAGTATTTTGGGTAAAAACCCATTAGCTTTAGGATTTAGATTTCATACACCCACTAAAGGTTGGTTTTATCTTTTCATAAACACACTAAGGGTTGGTTTTATCATTTCATAAACCCATTAGGGTTGGATTTATCTATTTTGTCGGTTATAGTTTTTGTAATTTTCTGATAAGGACTGTATTTACTACTATTGTGCCATGATATAAGCTCTATTTAGGTTCTAGTATATGTGTTCAGAGTATGTCTTAGAGTATTTCGGGTGAAAACCCATTAGCTATAATATTTAGATTTCATAAACCCACTAGGGGTTGGTTTTATCATTCATAAACCCACTAAGGGTTGGTTTTTATCTTTCATAAACCCACTAGGGGTTGGATTTATCTATAGAGTCGGTTAGAGTTTTTGTAGTTTCCTGATAAGGCCTGATATTTACCACTATTGTGCAATGATATAACCTCTACATAGGTTCTTTTATATGTGCTTAGAGTATGTCTTAGAATATTTTGGGTGAAAACTCATTAGCTTAAGGATATAGATTTCATAAACCCACTAGGGGTTTGTTTTATCTTTTCATAAACCCACTAAGGGTTGGTATTATCTTTTCATAAACCCACTAGGGGTTGTAGTTATCTATAGAGTTGGTTAGGGTTTTTGTAATTTCGTATTAAGGACTGATATTTATCACTATTGTGCCATGATATAAGCTCTATTTATGTTATATTATATGTGTTTATATTATGTCTTGAGTATTTTGGGTGAAACACACATTAGTTTTAGGATTTAGATTTCATAAACCCACTAGGGGCTGGTTTTATCTTTTCATTAACCCACTAGGGGTTGGATTTATCTATAGAGTTGGTTAGGGTTTTTGTAGTTTCGTGATAAGGCCTGATATTTTACCATATTGTGCCATGATATAAGCTCTATATAGGTTCTATTATATGTGTTTAGATTATGTCTTGAGTATTTTGGGTAAAAACCCATTAGCTTTAGGATTTAGATTTCATAAACCTACTAAAGGTTGTTTTTATCTTTTCATAAACCCACTAACGGTTTGTTTTATCTTTTTATAAACCCATTAGGGTTGGATTTATCTATTTAGTCGGTTAGAGTTTTTGTAGTTTTCTTATAAGGCCTGATATTTACTACTATTGTGCCATGATATAAGCTCTATTTAGGTTCTAGTATATGTGTTTAGAGTATGTCTTAGAGTATTTCGGGTGAAAATCCAATAGCTTTAGGATTTAGATTTCATAAACCCACTAGGGGTTGGTTTTATCGTTTCATAAACCCACTAAGGGTTGGTTTTATCTTTTCATAAACCCACTAAGGGTTGGAATTATCTATAGAGTCGGTTAGGGTTTTTGTAATTTCGTATTAAGGGCTGATATTTACCACTATTGTGCCATGATATAAGCTCTATTTGGGTTCTATTATATGTGTTTATATTATGTCTTGAGTATCTTGGGTGAAACCCCATTAGCTTTAGGATTTAGATTTCATAACCCACTAGGGGTTGTTTTATCTTTTCATAAACCCACTAAGGGTTGGATTTATCTTTTCATAAACCCACTAAGGGTTGAATTTATCTTTTCATAAACCCACTAGGGTTTGGATTTATCTATAGAGTTGGTTAGGGTTTTTGTAGTTTCGTGATAAGGCCTGATATTTACCACTATTGTGCCATGATATAAGCTCTATATAGGTTATATTATATGTGTTTAGAGTATGTCTTAGAGTATTTTGGGTGAAAACCCATTAGCTTTAGGATTTAGATTTCATAAACCCACTAGGGGTTGGTTTTATCTTTTCATAAACCCACTAAGGGTTGGTTTTAGGGTTTTTGTAGTTTCCTGATAAGGCCTGATATTTACCACTATTGTGCAATGATATAAGCTCTATTTAGGTTCTATTATATATGTTTAGAGTATGTATTAGAGTATTTCGGGTGAAAACGCATCAGTTTTAGGATTTAGATTTCATAAACCCATTAGGGGTTGGTTTTATCTTTTCATAAACCCACTAGGGGTTGGATATATATATTGACTCGTTTAGTGTTTTTGTTGTTTTCTGATAAGGCCTGATATTTACCACTATTGTGCCCTGGTATAAGCTATATTTCGGTTCTATTATATGTGTTTAGAGTATGTCTTAGAGTATTTCGGGTGAAATCGCATTAGCTTTAGGATTTAGATTTAATAAACCTACTAGGGGTTCGTTTTATCTTTTCATAAACCCACTAAGGGTTGGTTTTATCTTTTCATAAACCCACTAGGGGTTGGACTTATCTATAGAGTTGGTTAGGGTTTTTTTAGTTTTGTGATATGGCCTGATATTTACCACTATTGTCCATGATATAAGCTCAATTTAGGTTCTATTATATGTGTTTAGAGAATGTCTTAGAGTATTTCGGGTGAAAACGCATTAGCTTTAGGATTTAGATTTCTTAAACCCACTAAAGGTTGGTTTTATCTTTTCATAAACCCACTAAGGGTTGGTTTTATCTTTTCATAAACCCACTAGGGGTTGGATTTATCTATTGAGTCGGTTAGGGTTTTTGTAGTTTCGTGATAAGGCCTGATATATACCACTATTGTGCCATGATATAAGCTCTATTTAGGTTCTATTATATGTGTTTAGATTATGTCTTGAGTATTTTGGGTAAAAACCCATTATCTCTAGGATTTAGATTTCGTAAACCCACTAAGGGTTGGTTTTATCTTTTCATAAACCCACTAAGGGTTGGTTTTATCTTTCATAAACCCTCTAAGGGTTGGATTTATCTATTGAATCGGTTCGGCTTTTTGTAGTTTCCTGATAAGGCCTGATATTTACCACTATTGTGCCATGATATAAGCTCTATATAGGTTCATTTATATGTGTTTAGAGTACGTCTTAGAGTATTTCGGGTGAAAACGCATCAGCTTTAGGATTTAGATTTCATAAACCCATAAGGGATTGGTTTTATCTTTTCATAAACCCACTAAGGGTTGGTTTTATCCTTTCATAAACCCACTAGGGGTTGGATTTATCTATTGACTCGGTTAGGGTTTTTGTTGTTTTCTGATAAAGCCTGATATATACCACTATTGTGCCATGATATAAGCTCTATTTAGGTTCTATTATATGTGTTTAGATTATGTCTTGAGTATTTTGGGTAAAAACCCATTAGCTCTAGGATTTAGATTTCGTAAACCCACTAAAGGTTGGTTTTATCTTTTCATAAACCCACTAAGGGTTGGTTTTATCTTTTCATAAACCCATTAGGGTTGGATTTATCTATTTAGTTTTTTAGTTTTTTTTGTAGTTTTCTGATAAGGCCTGATATTTACTACTATTGTGCCATGATATAAGCTCTATTAAGGTTCTAGTATATGTGTTTAGAGTATGTCTTAGAGTATTTCGGGTGAAAACCCATTAGCTTTAGGATTTAGATTTCATAAACCCACTAGGGGTTGGTTTTATCTTTTCATAAACCCACTAAGGGTTGGTTTTATCTTTCATAAACCCACTAGGGGTTGGATTTATCTATAGAGTCGGTTAGGGTTTTGGTAGTTTCCTGATAAGGCCTGATATTTACCACTATTGTGCAATGATATAACCTCTACATAGGTTCTTTTATATGTGCTTAGAGTATGTCTTAGAATATTTCGGGTGAAAACTCATTAGCTTTAGGATATTGATTTCATAAACCTACTAGGGGTTTGTTTTATCTTTTCATAAACCCACTAAGGGTTGATTTTATCTTTTCATAAACCCACTAGGGGTTGTATTTATCTATAGAGTTGGTTAGGGTTTTTGTAATTTCGTATTAAGGGCTGATATTTACAACTATTGTGCCATGATATAAGCTCTATTTAGTTTCTATTATATGTGTTTATATTATGTCTTGAGTATTTTGGGTGAAAACCCATTAGCTTTAGGATTTAGATTTCATAAACCCACTAGGGGTTGGTTTTATCTTTTCATAAACCCACTAAGGCTTTGATTTATCTTTTCATAAACCCACTAGGGGTTGGATTTATCTATAGAGTTGGCTATGGTTTTTGTAGTTTCATGATAAGGCCTGATATTTACCATATTGTGCCATGATATAAGCTCTATATAGGTTCTATTATATGTGTTTAGAGTATGTCATAGAGTATTTTGGTTGAAAACCCATTAGCTTTAGGATTTAGATTTCATAAACCCACTAGGGGTTGGTTTTTTCTTTTCATTAACCCACTAAGGGTTGGTTTTATCTTTCCTAAACCCACTAGGGGTTGGATTTATCTATAGAGTCGGTTAGGGTTTTTGTAATTTCCTGATAAGGCCTGATATTTACCACTATTGTGTGCAATGATATAAGCTCTATTTAGGGTTTTTGTAGTTTCCTGATAAGGCCTGATATTTACCACTATTGTGCAATGATATAAACTCCATTTAGGTTCTATTATATGTGTTTAGAGTATGTCTTAGAGTATTTCGGGTGAAAACGCATCAGCTTTACGATTTAGATTTCACTAACCCATTAGGGGTTGGTTTTATCTTTTCATAAACCCACTAGGGGTTGGATTTATCTATTGACTCGGTTAGGGGTTTTGTTGTTTTCAGATAAGGCCTGATATTTACCACTATTGTGCCATGGTATAAGCTCTATTTAGGTTCTATTATATGTGTTTAGAGTATGTCTTAGAGTATTTCGAGTGAAAACGCATTAGCTTTAGGATTTAGATTTCATAAACCCACTATGGGTTGGTTTTATCTTTTCATAAACCCGCTAAGGGTTGGTTATATCTTTTCATAAACACACTAGGGGTTGGATTTATCTATTGATTCAGTTAGGGTTTTTGTAGTTTCCTTATAAGGCCTGATATTTACCACTATTGTGCCATGATATAAGCTCTATTTAGAGTCTATTATTTGTGTTTAGAGTATTAGAGTATTTTGGGTGAAAACCCATTAGCTTTAGGATTTAGATTTCATAAACCCCCTAGGGGTTGGTTTTATCTTTTCATAAACCCACTAAGGGTTGGTTTTATGTTTCATAAACCCATTAGGGGTTGGATTTATCTATTGAGTCGGTTTGGCTTTTTGTAGTTTCCTGATAAGGCTTGATATTTACCACTATTGTGCCATGATATAAGCTATATATAGGTTCTATTATATATGTTTAGAGTATGTCTTAGAGTACTTCGGGTGAAAATGCATCAGTTTTAGGGTTTAGATTTCATATACCCGTTAGGGGTTGGCTTTATCTTTTCATAAACCCACTAAGGGTTGGTTTTATCCTTTCATAAACCCACTAAGGGTTGGATTTATCTATTTACTCGTTTAGGGTTTTTGTTGTTTTCTGATAAGGATATTTATCACTATTGTGCCATGGTATAAGCTCTGTTTAGCTTATATTATATGTTTTTAGAGAATTTCTTAGAGGATTTCGGGTGAAAACGCATTAGCTTTAGGATTTAGATTTCGTAAACCCACTAGGCGTAGGTTTTATCTTTTCATAAACCCACTAAGGGTTGGTTTTATCTTTTAGTAAATCCACTAGGGGTTGGATTTATCTATAGACTCGGTTAGGGTTTTTGTAGTTTCGTTATAAGGCCTGATATTTACCATTACTGTGCCATGATATAAGCTCTATTTAGGTTTTATTATATGTGTTTAGATTATGTCTTGAGTATTTTGGGTAAAAACCCATTAGCTTTAGGATTTAGATTTCATAAACCCACTAAAGGTTGGTTTTATCTTTTCATAAACCCACTAAGGGTTGGTTTTATCTTTTCAAAAACCCATTAGGGTTGGATTTATCTATTTAGCCGGTTAGGGTTTTTGTAGTTTTCTGATAAGGCCTGACATTTACTACTATTGTGCCATGGTATAAGCTCTTTTTAGGTTCTAGTATATGTGTTTAGAGTATGTCTTAGAGTATTTCAGGTGAAAACCCATTAGCTTTAGGATTTAGATTTCATAAACCCACTAGGGGTTGATTTTATCTTTTCATAAACCCACTAAGGGTTGGTTTTATGTTTCATAAGACCACTAGGGGTTGGATTTATCTATAGAGTCAGTTATAATTTTTGTAGTTTCCTGATAAGGCCTGATATTTACCACCATTGTGCCATGATATAAGCTCTACATAGGTTCTTTTATATGTGTTTAGAGTATGTCTTAGAATATTTCAGGTGAAAACTCATTAGCTTTTGGATATAGATTTCATAAACCTACTAGGGGTTGGTTTTATCTTTTCATAACCCCACTAGGGGTTCGATTTATCTATAGAGACTTTCAGGGTTTTTGTAGTTTCGTGATTAGGCCTGATATTTACCACTATTGTGCCATGATATAAGCTATATTTAGGTTTTATTATATGTGTTTAGATTATGTCTTGAGTATTTTGGGTGAAAACCCATTAGCTATAGGATTTAGATTTCATAAACCCACTAGGGGTTGGTTTTATCTATTCATAAACCCACTAAAGATTTGTTTTATCTTTTCATAAACCCAGTAGGGGTTGGACTTATCTATAGAGTCTGTTAGGGTTTTTGTAGTTTCGTGATAAGGCTTGATATTTACCATTATTGTGCAATGATATAAGTTCTATTTAAGTTCTATTATATGTGTTTAGAGTATCTCTTAGGGTATTTCGGGTGAAACCCGATTAGCTTTAGGATTTAGATTTCATAAACCCACTAGGGATTGGTTTTATCTTTTCATAAACCCACTAAGGGTTGGTTTTATCTTTTCATAAACCCACTAGGGGTTGGATTTATCTATAGAGTCGGTTAGGGTTTTTGTAGTTTTGTGATAAGGCCTGATATTTACCACTATTGTGCCATGATATAAGTTCTATTTAGGTTCTATTTTATGTGTTTAAAGTATGTCTTAGAGTATTTCGGGTGAAAACCTATTAGCTTTAGGATTTAGATTTTGTAAATCCACTAGGGGTTGGATTTATCTATAGAGTCGCTTAGGGGTTTTTGTAGTTTCCTGATAAGGCTCGATATTTACCACTATTTTGCCATGATATAAGCTCTATGTAAGTTCTATTATATGTGTTTAGAGTATACCTTAGAGTATTTCGGGTGAAAACCATTAGCTTTAGGATTTAGATTTCATAAACACATTAGGGGTTGGTTTTATCATTTCATAAACCCACTGATTGTTGGTTTTATCTTTTCATAAACCCACTAGGGCTTGGGTTTATCTATTGAGTCGGTTAGGGTTTTTGTTTTTTTTCTGAAAAGGCCTGATATTTACCACTATTGTGCAATGATATAAGCTCTATTTAGGTTCTATTATATGTGTTTAGAGTATGTCTTTGTGTATTTCGGGTGAAACCCCAATTAGCTTTAGGATTTAGATTTCATAAACCCACTAGGGGTTGGTTTTTTCTTTACATAAACCCACTAAAGGTTGGTTTTATCTTTTCATAAACCCAATAGGGGTCGGTTTTATCTTTAGAGTCGGTTAGGATTTTTTGTAGTTTCCTGATAAGGCCAGATATTTACAACTTTTGTTCCATGATATAAGCTCTATTTAGAATCTATTATATGTGTTTAGAGTATGTCTTCTAGATTTTCGGGTGAAAACCCATTAGCTTTAGGATTTAGATTTCATAAACCCACTAGGGGTTGGTTTTATCTTTTCATAAACCCCCTAGAGGTTTGATTTATCTATAGAGTCTATCAGGGTTTTTGTAGTTTCGTGATAAGGCCTGATATTTACCACTATTGTGCCATGATATAAGCTATATTTAGGTTCTATTATATGTGTTTAGAATATGTCTTGAGTATTTTGGGTGAAAAACCATTAGCCTTAGGATTTAGATTTCATAAACCCACCAGGGGTTGGTTTTATATTTTCATAAACCCACTAAGGATTGGTTTTATCTTTTCATAAACCCACTAGGGGTTGGACTTATCTATAGAGTCTGTTAGGGTTTTTGTAGTTTCGTGATAAGGCTTGATATTTACCACTATTGTGCCATGATATAAGTTCTATTTTGGTTCTATTATATGAGTTTAGAGTATGTCTTAGAGTATTTCGAGTGAAAACCCATTAGCTTTAGGATTTAGATTTTTTAAACCCACTAGGGGTTGGTTTCATCTTTTTATAAACCCACTAGGGTTTGGTTTTATCTTTTTATAAACCCACTAAGGGTTGGTTTTGTCTTTTCATAAACCCACTAGGGGTTGGATTTATCTATAGAGTCGGTTAGGGTTTTTGTAGTTTCGTGATAAGTCCTGATATTTACCATTATTGTGCCATGATATAAGTTCTATTTAGGTTCTATTATATGTGTTTAAAGTATGTCTTAGAGTATTTCGGGTGAAAACCCTTTTGCTTTAGGATTTAGATTTCATAAATCCACTAGGGGTTGGATTTATCTATAGAGTCGGTTAGGTGTTTTTGTAGTTTCCTGATAAGTCTTGATATTTACCACTACTGTGCCATGATATAAGCTCTATTTAAGTTCTATTATATGTGTTTAGAGTATTTCTTAGAGTATTTCGGGTGAAAACCCATTAGCTTTAGGATTTAGATTTCATAAACCCATTAGGGGTTGGTTTTATCTTTTCATAAACCCACTAATGGTTGGTTTTATCTTTTCATAAACCCACTAGGGGTTGGATTTATCTATTGAGTCGGTTAGGGTTTTTATTGTTTTCTGATAAGGCCTGATATTTACCACTATTGTGCAATGATTTAAGCTCTATTTAGGTTCTATTATATGTGTTTAGAGTATGTATTAGAGTATTTCGGGTGAAAACCCATTAGCTTTAGGATTTAGATTTCATAAACCCACTAGGGGATGGTTTTATCTTTTCATAAACCCACTAAGGGTTGTTTTTATCTTTTCATAAACCCACTAGGGGTTGGATTTATCTATAGAGTCGGTTAGGGTTTTTGTAGTTTCCTAATAAGGCCTGATGTTTATCATTATTGTGCCATGATATAAGCTCTATTTAGGTTCTATTATATGTGTTTAGAGTATGTCTTTGTGTATTTCGAGTGAAACCCCATTAGCTTTAGGATTTAGATTTCATAAACCCACTAGGGATTGGTTTTATCTTTACATAAAGCCACTAAAGGTTGGTTTTATCTTTTCATAAACCTAATAGGATTGGATTTATCTTTAGAGTCGTTAGGGTTTTGGTAGTTTCTTGATAAGGCCTAATATTTACTTTTATTGTGCCATAATATAAGCTCTATTTAGAGTCTATTATATGTGTTTAGATTATGTCTTAGAGTACTTTCGGGTGAAAACCCATTAGCTTTAGGATTTAGATTTCATAAACCCACTAGGGGTTGGTTTTATATTCTCATAAACCCACTAAGGGTTGGTTTTATCTTTTCATAAACCCACTAGGGGTTGGATTTATCTATTGAGTCGGTTAGGGTTTTTGTAGTTTCCTGATAAGGCCTGATATTTACCACTATTGTGCCTTGATATAAGTTCTATTTAGGTTCTATTATATGTGTTTAGAGTATGTCTTAGAGTATTTCAGGCGAAAACCCATTAGCTTTATGATTTAGATTTCATAAACCCACTAGGAGTTGGTTTTATCTTTTCATAAACCCACTAAGGGTTGGTTTTATCTTTTCATAAACCCACTAGGGGTTGGATTTATCTATAGAGTCGGTTAGGGTTTTTGTATTTTCCTAATAAGGCCTGATGTTTATCATTATTGTGCCATGATATAAGCTCTATTTAGGTTCTATTATATGTGTTTAGAGTATGTCTTTGTGTATTTCGAGTGAAACCCCATTAGCTTTAGGATTTAGATTTCATAAACCCACTAGGGATTGGTTTTATCTTTACATAAAGCCACTAAAGGTTGGTTTTATCTTTTCATAAACCCAATAGGATTGGATTTATCTTTAGAGTCGTTAGGGTTTTGGTAGTTTCTTGATAAGGCCTAATATTTACTTTTATTGTGCCATAATATAAGCTCTATTTAGAGTCTATTATATGTGTTTAGAGTATGTCTTAGAGTACTTTCGGGTGAAAACCCATTAGCTTTAGGATTTAGATTTCATAAACCCACTAGGGGTTGGTTTTATATTCTCATAAACCCACTAAGGGTTGGTTTTATCTTTTCATAAACCCACTAGGGGTTGGATTTATCTATTGAGTCGGTTAGGGTTTTTGTAGTTTCCTGATAAGGCCTGATATTTACCACTATTGTGCCATGATATAAGTTCTATTTAGGTTCTATTATATGTGTTTAGAGTATGTCTTAGAGTATTTCAGGCGAAAACCCATTAGCTTTATGATTTAGATTTCATAAACCCACTAGGAGTTGGTTTTATCTTTTCATAAACCCACTAAGGGTTGGTTTTATCTTTTCATAAACCCACTAGGGGTTGGATTTATCTATAGAGTCGGTTAGGTTTTTTGTAGTTTCGTGATAAGGCCGGGTATTTACCACTATTGTGCCATGATATAAGTTCTATTTAGGTTCTATTATATGTGTTTAAAGTATGTCTTAGAGTATTTCGGGTGAAAACCCATTTACTTTAGGATTTAGATTTCATAAATCCACTAGGGGTTAGATTTATCTATAGAGTCGGTTAGGTGTTTTTGTAGTTTCCTGATAAGGCTTGATATTTACCACTACTGTGCCATGATATAAGCTCTATTTCAGTTCTATTATATGTGTTTAGAGTATTTCTTAGAGTATTTCGGGTGACAACCCATTAGCTTTAGGATTTAGTTTTCATTAACCCATTAGGGGTTGGTTTTATCTTTTCATAAACCCACTAATGGTTGGTTTTATCTTTTCATAAACCCACTAGGGGTTGGATTTATCTATTGAGTCGGTTAGGGTTTTTATTGTTTTCTGATAAGGCCTGATATTTACCGCTATTGTGCAATGATATAAGTTCTATTTAGGTTCTATTGTATGAGTTTAGAGTATGTATTAGAGTATTTCGAGTGAAAACCCATTAGCTTTAGAATTTAGATTTCATAAACCCACTAGGGGATGGTTTTATCTTTTCATAAACCCACTAAGGGTTGGTTTTATCTTTTAATAAACCCACTAGGGGTTGGATTTATCTATAGAGTCGGTTAGAGTTTTTGTAGTTTCCTAATAAGGCCTGATGTTTATTATTATTGTGCCATGATATAAGCTCTATTTAGGTTCTATTATATGTGTTTAGAGTATCTCTTTGTGTGTTTCGAGTGAAACCCCATTAGCTTTAGGATTTAGATTTCATAAACCCACTATGGATTGGTTTTATCTTTACATAAACCCACTAAAGGTTGGTTTTATCTTTTCATAAACCCAATAAGATTGGATTTATCTTCAGAGTCGTTAG
Organism: Moricandia arvensis; assembly: GCA_905132765.1. Lineage (NCBI taxonomy): Eukaryota > Viridiplantae > Streptophyta > Magnoliopsida > Brassicales > Brassicaceae > Moricandia > Moricandia arvensis. The sequence goes on from CAJHQP010000947.1 coordinate 102,880, forward strand.
GGTTTTGGTAGTTTCCTGATAAGGCCGTATATTTACCACTATTGTGCCATAATATAAGCTCTATTTAGAGTCTATTATATGTGTTTAGAGTATGTCTTAAAGTACTTTCAGGTGAAAACCCATTAGCTTTAGGATTTAGATTTCATAAACCCACTAGGGGTTGGTTTTATATTCTCATAAACCCACTAAGGGTTGGTTTTATCTTTTCATAAACCCACTAGGGGTTGGATTTATCTATTAAGTCGGTTAGGGTTTTTGTAGTTTCCTGATAAGGCCTGATATTTACCACTATTGTGCCATGATATAAGTTCTATTTAGGTTCTATTATATGTGTTTAGAGTATGTCTTAGAGTATTTCGGGTGAAAACCCATTAGCTTTATGATTTAGATTTCATAAACCCACTACGAGTTGGTTTTATCTTTTCATAAACCCATTAAGGGTTGGGTTTACCTTTTCATAAACCCACTAGGGGTTGGATTTATCTATAGAGTCGGTTAGGTTTTTTGTATTTTCGTGATAAGGCCGGATATTTACCACTATTTTGCCATGATATAAGTTCTATTTTGGTTCTATTATATGTGTTTAAAGTATGTCTTAGAGTATTTCGGGTGAAAACCCATTTGCTTTAGGATTTAGATTTCATAAATCCACTAGGGGTTAGATTTATCTATAGAGTCGGTTAGGTGTTTTTGTAGTTTCCTGATAAGGCTTGATATTTACCACTACTGTGCCATGATATAAGCTCTATTTAAGCTCTATTATATGTGTTTAGAGTATTTCTTAGAGTATTTCGGGTGAAAACCCATTAGCTTTAGGATTTGGATTTCATAAACCCATTAGGGGTTGGTTTTATCTTTTCATAACCCCACTAATGGTTGGTTTTATCTTTTCATAAACCCACTAGGGGTTGGACTTATCTATTGAGTCGGTTAGGGTTGTTATTGTTTTCTGATAAGGCCTGATATTTACCGCTATTGTGCAATGATATAAGCTCTATTTAGGTTCTATTATATGTGTTTAGAGTATTTCGGGTGAAAACCCATTAGCTTTAGGCTTTAGATTTCTTAAACCCACTAGGGGATGGTTTTATCTTTTCATAAACCCACTAAGGGTTGGTTTTATCTTTTCATAATCCCACTAGGGGTTGGATTTATCTATAGAGTAGGTTAGGGTTTTTGTAGTTTCCTGATAAAGCCCGATATTTATCACTATTGTGCCATGATAAGCTCTATTTAGGTTCTATTATATGTGTTTAAAGTATGTCTTAGGGTATTTCGGGTGAAAACCCATTAGCTTTAGGATTTAGATTTCATCAATCCACTAGGGGTTGGATTTATCTATAGAGTCGGTTAGATGTTTTTGTAGTTTCCTGATAAGTGTTGATATTTACCACTATTGTACCATGATATAAGCTCTATTTAAGTTCTATTATATGTGTTTAGAGTATTTCTTAAAGTATTTCGGGTGAAAACCCATTAGCTTTAGGATTTAGATTTCATAAACCCACTAGGGGTTGGTTTTATCTTTTCATAAACCCACTAAGGGTTGGTTTTATCTTTTCATAAACCCACTAGGGGTTGGATTTATCTATAGAGTCGGTTAGGGTTTTTGTAGTTTCCTAATAAGGCCTGATGTTTATCATTATTGTGCCATGATATAAGCTCTATTTAGGTTCTATTATATGTGTTTAGAGTATGTATTAGAGTATTTCGGGTGAAAACCCATTAGCTTTAGGATTTAGATTTCATAAACGCACTAGGGGATGGTTTTATCTTTTCATAAACCCACTAATAGTTGGTTTTATCTTTTCATAAACCCACTACGGGTTGGATTTATCTATAGAGTAGGTTAGGGTTTTTGTAGTTTCTTGATAAAGCCTGATATTTATCACTATTGTGCCATGATAAGCTCTATTTAGGTTCTATTATATGTGTTTAGAGTAAGTCTTAGAGTATTTTCAGGTGAAAACCCATTAGCTTTTGGATTTAGATTTCATAAACCCACTAGGGGTTGGTTTTATATTTTCATAAACCCACTAAGGGTTGGTTTTATCTTTTCATAAACCCACTAGGGGTTGGATTTATCTATTGAGTCGGTTAGGCTCTTTGTAGTTTCCTGAAAAGGCCTGATATTTACCACTATTGTGCCAAGATATAAGCTCTATTTAGAATCTATTATATGTGTTTAGAGTATATCTTAGAGTAATTCGGGTGAAAACCTATTAGATTTAGGATTTAGATTTCATAAACCCACTAAGGGCTGGTTTTATCTTTTCATAAACCCACTAGGGGTTGGACTTATCTATAGAGTTGGTTAGGGTTTTTGTAGTTTCTTGATAAGGCTTGATATTTACCACTATTGTGCCATGATATAAGTTCTATTTAGGTTCTATTATATGTGTTTAGAGTATGTCTTAGAGTATTTCGGGCGAAAACCCATTAGCTTTATCATTTAGATTTCATATACCCACTAGGGGTTGGTTTTATCTTTTCATAAACCCACTAGGGGTTGGATTTATCTATAGAGTCGGTTAGGGTTTTTGTAGTTTCGTGATAAGGCCGGATATTTACCACTATTGTGCCACGATATAAGTTCTATTTAGGTTCTATTATATGTGTTTAAAGTATGTCTTAAAGTATTTCGGGTGAAAACCCATTAGCTTTAGGATTTAGATTTCATAAATCCACTAGGGGTCGGATTTATCTATAGAGTCGGTTAGAGGTTTTTGTCGTTACCTGATAAGTGTTGATATTTACCACTATTGTACCATGATATAAGCTCTATTTAAGTTCTATTATATGTGTTTAGAGTATATCTTAGAGTATTTCGGGTGAAAACCCATTAGCTTTAGCATTTAGATTTCATAAACCCATTAGGGGTTGGTTTTATCTTTTCATAAACTCACTATTGGTTGGTTTTATCTTTTCATAAACCCACTAGCGGTTTGATTTATCTATTGAGTCGGTTAGGGTTTTTGTTGTTTTCTGATAAGGCCCGATATTTACCACTATTTTGCAATGATATAAGCTCTATTTAGGTTCTATTATATGTGTTTAGAGTATGTATTAGAGTATTTTTGGTGAAAACCCATTAGCTTTAGGATTTAGATTTCATAAACCCACTAGGGCATGGTTTTATCTTTTCATAAACCCACTAAGGGTTGGTTTTATCTTTTAGTAAACACACTAAGGGTTGGTTTTATCACTACTGTGCCATGATATAAGCTCTATTTAGGTTTTATTATATGTGTTTAGATTATGTCTTGAGTATTTTGGTTAAAAACCCATTAGCTTTAGGATTTAGATTTCATAAACCCACTAAGGGTTGCTTTTATCTTTTCATAAACCCACTAAGGGTTGGTTTTATCTTTTCATAAACCCATTAGGGTTGGATTTATCTATTTAGTCGGTTAGGGTTTTTGTAGTTTTCTGATAAGGCCTGACATTTACTACTATTGTGTCATGATATAAGCTCTATTTAGGTTCTAGTATATGTGTTTAGAGTATGTCTTAGAGTATTTCAGGTGAAAACCCATTAGCTTTAGGATTTAGATTTCATAAACCCACTAGGGGTTGGTTTTATCTTTTCATAAACCCGCTAAGGGTTGGTTTTATCTTTCATTAGACCACTAGGGGTTGGATTTATATATAAATTCGGTTAGAGTTTTTGTAGTTTCCTGATAAGGCCTGATATTTACCACCATTGTGCCATGATATAAGCTCTACAAAGGTTCTTTTATATATGTTTAGAGTATGTCTTAGAATATTTCAGGTGAAAACTCATTAGCTTTAGGATATATATTTCATAAACCCACTAGGGGTTGGTTTTATCTTTTCATAAACCCACTAAGGGTTGGTTTTATCTTTTCATAAACCCACTAGGGGTTGGATTTATCTATAGAGTTGGTTAGGGTTTTTGTAATTTCGTGATAAGGCCTGATATTTAACTATAGTGCCATGATATAAGCTCTATTTAGGCTCTATTATATGGGTTTATATTATCTCTTGAGTATTTTGGGTGAAAACCCATTAGCTTTAGGATTTAGATTTCATAAACCCACTACGGGTTGGATTATCTTTTCATAAACCCACTAGGGGTTGGATTTATATATAAAGGTGGTTAGGGTTTTTGTAGTTTCATGATAAGGCCAGATATTTACGACTATTGTGCCATGATATAAGCTCTATATAAGTTATATTATATGTGTTTAGAGTATGTCTTAGAGTATTTCGGGTGAAAACCCATTAGCTTTAGGATTTAGATTTCATAAACCAATTAGGGGTTGGTCTTATCTTTTCATAAACCCACTAGGGGTTGGACTTATCTATAGAGTTGGTTAGGGTTTTTGTAGTTTCGTGATAAGGCTAGATATTTACCACTATTGTTCCATGATATAAGTTCTATTTAGGTTCTATTATATGTGTTTAGAGTATGTCTTAGAGTATTTCTGGCGAAAACCCATTAGCTTTATGATTTAGATTTCATAATCCCACTAGGGGTTGGTTTTATCTTTTCATAAACCCACTAAGGGTTGGTTTTATCTTTTCATAAACCCACTAGGGGTTGGATTTATCTATAGAGTCGGTTAGGGTTTTTGTTGTTTTCTGATAAGGCCTGATATTTACCACTATTTTGCAATGATATAAGCTCTATTTAGGTTCTATTATATGTGTTTAGAGTATGTATTAGAGTATTTCGGGTGAAAACCCATTAGCTTTAGGATTTAGATTTCGTAAACCCACTAAAGGTTGCTTTTATCTTTTCATAAACCCTATAAGGGTTGGTTTTATCTTTTCATAAACCCATTAGGGTTGGATTTATCTATTTAGTCGGTTAGGGTTTTTGTAGTTTTCTGATAAGGCCTGACATTTACTACTATTGTGCCATGATATAAGCTCTATTTAGGTTCTAGTATATGTATTTAGAGTATGTCTTAGAGTATTTCAGGTGAAAACCCATTAGCTTTAGGATTTAGATTTCATAAACCGACTAGGGGTTGGTTTTATCTTTTCATAAACCCACTAAGGGTTGGTTTTATCTTTTCATAAACCCACTAGGGGTTGGATTTATCTATAGAGTCGGTTAGGGTTTTTTTAATTTCGTGATAAGGCCTGATATTTAACTATAGTGCCATGATATAAGAGCTCTATTTAGGCTCTATTATATGTGTTTATTTTATCTCTTGAGTCTTTTGGGTGAAAACCCATTAGCTTTAGGATTTAGATTTCATAAACCCACTAGGGGTTGGATTATCTTTTCATAAACCCACTAGGGGTTGGATTTATCTATAGAGGTGGTTAGGGTTTTTGTAGTTTCGTGATAAGGCCTGATATTTACGACTATTGTGCCATGATATAAGCTCTATATAAGTTCTATTATATGTGTTTAGAGTATTTCTTAGAGTATTTTGGGTGAAAACCCATTAGCTTTAGGATTTAGATTTCATATACCCACTAGGGGATGGTTTTATCTTTTCATAAACCCACTAAGGGTTGTTTTTATCTTTTCATAAACCCACTAGGGGTTGGATTTATCTATTGAGTCGGTTAGGATTTTTGTTGTTTTCTGAAAAGGCCTGATATTTACCACTATTGTGCAATGATATAAGCTCTATTTAGGTTTTATTATATGTGTTTAGAGTATGTATTCGTGTATTTCGGGTGAAACCCCATTAGCGTTAGGATTTAGATTTCTTAAACCCACTAGGGGTTGGTTTTTTCTTTACGTAAACCCACTAAGGTTGGTTTTATCTTTTCATAAACCCACTAGGGGTTGGATTTATCTTTAGTGTCGGTCAAGATTTTTAATAGTTTCCTGATAAGGCATGGTATTTACCACTATTGTTCCATGATATAAGCTCTATTTAGAGCATATTATATTTGTTTAGAGTATGTCTTAAGAGTATTTTCGGGTGAAAACCCATTAGCTTTAGGATATTAATTTCATAAACCCACTAGGGATTGGTTTTATGTTTTCATAAACCCACTAAGGGTTGGTTTTATCTTTTCATAAACCCACTAGGGGTTGGATTTATCTATTGAGGTTGTTAGGGTTTTTGTAGTTTCCAGATAAGGCCTGATATTTACCACTATTGTGCCATGATATAACCTCTATTTAGAATCTATTATATGTGTTTCGAGTATGTATTAGAGATTCTCGGTGAAATCTCATTAGCTTTAGGATTTAGATTTCATAAACCCACTAGGGGTTGGTTTTATATTTTCATAAACCCACTAGGGGTTCGATTTATCTATAGAGTCTTTCAGGGTTTTTGTAGTTTCGTGATAAGGCCTGATATTTACCACTATTGTGCCATGATATAAGCTATATTTAGGTTCTATTATATGTGTTTAGATTATGTCTTGAGTATTTTGGGTGAAAACCCATTAGCTTTAGGATTTAGATTTCATAAACCCACTATGGGTTGGTTTTATCTTTTCATAAACCCACTAAAGATTTGTTTTATCTTTTCAAAAACCCAGTAGGGGTTGGACTTATCTATAGAGTCTGTTAGGGTTTTTGTAGTTTCGTGATAAGGTTTGATATTTACCACTATTGTGCCATGATATAAGTTCTATTTAGGTTCTATTATATGTGTTTTGAGTATGTCTTAGAGTATTTCGGGTGAAAACCCATTAGCTTTAGGATTTAGATTTCATGAACCCACTAGGGATTGGTTTTATCTTTTCATAAACCCACTAAGGGTTGGTTTTATCTTTTCATAAACCCACTAGGGGTTGGATTTATCTATAGAGTCGGTTAGGGTTTTTGTAGTTTCGTGATAAGGCCTGATATTTACCACTATTGTGCCATGATATAAGTTCTATTTAGGTTCTATTATATGTGTTTAAAGTATGTCTTAGAGTATTTCGGGTGAAAACCTATTAGCTTTAGGATTTAGATTTTGTAAATCCACTAGGGGTTGGATTTATCTATAGAGTCGCTTAGGGGTTTTTGTAGTTTCCTGATAAGGCTCAATATTTACCACTATTTTGCCATGATATAAGCTCTATGTAAGTTCTATTATATGTGTTTAGAGTATGTCTTAGAGTATTTAGGGTGAAAACCATTAGCTTTAGGATTTAGATTTCATAAACCCATTAGGGGTTGGTTTTATCTTTTCATAAACCCACTGATTGTTGGTTTTATCCTTTCATAAACCCACTAGGGGTTGGATTTATCTATTGAGTCGGTTAGGGTTTTTGTTGTTTTCTGATAAGGCCTGATATTTACCACTATTTTGCAATGATATAAGCTCTATTTAGGTTCTATTATATGTGTTTAGAGTATGTTTTAGAGTATTTCGGGTGAAAACCCATTAGCTTTAGGATTTAGATTTCATAAACCCACTAAGGGATGGTTTTATCTTTTCATAAACCCACTAATGGTTGGTTTTATCTTTTCACAAACCCACTAGGGGTTGGACTTATCTATAGAGTCTGTTAGGGTTTTTGTAGTTTCGGGATAAGGCTTGATATTTAATACTATTGTGCCATGATATAAGTTTTATTTAGGTTCTATTATATGTGTTTAGAGTATGGCTTAGAGTATTTCGGGTGAAAACCCATTACCTTTAGGATTTAGATTTCATAAACCCACTAGGGGTTGGTTTTATCTTTTCATAATCCAACTAAGTGTTAGTTTTATCTTTTCATAAATCCACTAGGGGTTGGATTTATCTATAGAGTCGGTTAGGATTTTTGTAGTTTCCTAATAAGGCCTGATGTTTATCATTATTGTGCCATGATATAAGATCTATTTAGGTTCTATTATATGTGTTTAGAGTATCTCTTTGTGTATTTTATGTGAAACCCCATTAGCTTTAGGATTTAGATTTCATAAACCCACTAGGGATTGGTTTTATCTTTACATAAACCCACTAAAGGTTGGTTTTATCTTTTCATAAACCCAATAGGATTGGATTTATCTTTAGAGTCGTTAGGGTTTTGGTACTTTTCTGAAAACGCCTGATATTTACCACTATTGTGCAATGATATAAGCTCTATTTAAGTTCTATTATATGTGTTTAGAGTATGTCTGTGTGTATTTCGGGTGAAACCCCAATTAGCTTTAGAATTTAGATTTCATAAACCCACTAGGGGTTGGTTTTATCTTTACATAAACCCACTAAAAGTTGGTTTTATTTTTTCATAAACCCAATAGGGGTTGGTTTTATCTTTAGAGTCGGTTAGGATTTTTTGTAGTTTCCTAATAAGGCCTGATATTTACCACTATTGTGCCATGATATAAGCTCTATTTAGAATCTATTATATGTTTATTTAGAAAACCGATTAGCTTTAGGATTTAGATTTCATAAACCCACTAGGGGTTGGTTTTATCTTTTCATTAACCCCCTAGAGGTTCGATTTATCTATAGAGTCTGTCAGGGTTTTTGTAGTTTCGTGATAAGGCATGATATTTACCACTATTGTGCCATGATATAAGCTATATTTAGCTTATATTATATGTGTTTAGATTATGTCTTGAGTATTTTGGGTGAAAACCCATTAGCTTTAGGATTTAGATTTCATAAACCCACTAGGGGTTGGTTTTATCTTTTCATAAACCCACTAAGGATTATTTTTATCTTTTCATAAACCCACTAGGGGTTGGACTTATCTATAGAGTTTGTTAGGGTTTTTGTAGTTTTGTGATAAGGCTTGATATTTACCACTATTGTGCCATGATATAAGTTCTATTTTGGTTATATTATATGAGTTTAGAGTATGTCTTAGAGTTTTTCGAGTGAAAACCCATTAGCTTTAGGTTTTATCTTTTCATAAACCCAGTAAGGGTTGGTTTTGTCTTTTCATAAACCCACTAGGGGTTGGATTTATCTATAGAGTCGGTTAGGGTTTTTGTAGTTTCGTGATAAGTCCTGATATTTACCATTATTGTGCCATGATATAAGTTCTATTTAGGTTCTATTATATGTGTTTAAAGTATGTCTTAGAGTATTTCCGGTGAAAACCCATTTGCTTTAGGATTTAGATTTCATAAATCCACTAGGGGTTGGATTTATCTATAGAGTCGGTTAGGTGTTTTTGTAGTTTCCTGATAAGGCTTGATATTTACCACTACTGTGCCATGATATAAGCTCTATTTAAGTTCTATTATATGTGTTTAGAGTATTTCTTAAAGTATTTCGGGTGAAAACCCATTAGCTTTAGGATTTAGATTTCATAAACCCATTAGGGGTTGGTTTTATATTTTCATAAACCCACTAATGGTTGGTTTTATCTTTTCATAAACCCACTAGGGGTTGGATTTATCTATTGAATCGGTTAGGGTTTTTGTTGTTTTCTGATAAGGCCTGATATTTACCACTATTTTTCAATGATATAAGCTCTATTTAGGTTCTATTATATGTGTTTAGAGTATGTATTAGAGTATTTCGGGTGAAAACCCATTAGCTTTAGGATTTAGATTTCATAAACCCATTAAGGGATGGTTTTATCTTTTCATAAACCCACTAATGGTTGGTTTTATCTTTTCATAAACCCACTAGGGGTTGGACTTATCCATAGAGTCTGTTAGGGTTTTTGTAGTTTCGTGATAAGGCTTGATATTTACCACTATTGTGCCATGATATAAGTTCTATTTAGGTTCTATTATATGTGTTTAGAGTATGTCTTAGAGTATTTCGGGTGAAAACCCATTAGCTTTAGGATTTAGATTTCATAAACCCACTAGGGGTTGGTTTTATCTTTTCATAAACCAACTAAGGGTTAGTTTTATCTTTTCATAAATCCACTAGGGGTTGGATTTATCTATAGAGTCGGTTAGGGTTTTTGTAGTTTCCTAATAAGGCCTGATGTTTATCATTATTGTGCCATGATATAAGCTCTATTTAGGTTCTATTATATGTGTTTAGAGTATCTCTTTGTGTATTTCAAGTGAAACCCCATTAGCTTTAGGATTTAGATTTTTAAACCCACTAGGGATTGGTTTTATCTTTACATAAACCCCCTAAAGGTTGGTTTTATCTTTTCATAAACCCAATAGGATTGGATTTATCTTTAGAGTCGTTAGGGTTTTGGTAGTTTCCTGATAAGGCCTGATATTTACCACTATTGTGCCATAATATAAGCTCTATTTAGAGTCTATTATATGTGTTTAGAGTATGTCTTAGAGTACTTTCGGGTGAAAACCCATTAGTTTTAGGATTTAGATTTCATAAACCCACTAGGGGTTGGTTTTATATTCTCATAAACCCACTAAGGGTTGGTTTTATCTTTTCATAAACCCACTAGGGGTTGGATTTATCTATTGAGGTTGTTAGGGTTTTTGTAGTTTCCAGATAAGGCCTGATATTTACCACTATTGTGCCATGATATAACCTCTATTTAGAATCTATTATATGTGTTTAGAGTATGTATTAGAGATTCTCGGTGAAATCTCATTAGCTTTAGGATTTAGATTTCATAAACCCACTAGGGGTTGGTTTTATATTTTCATAAACCCACTAGGGGTTCGATTTATCTATAGAGTCTTTCAGGTTTTTTGTAGTTTCGTGATAAGGCCGGATATTTACCACTATTGTGCCATGATATAAGTTCTATTTAGGTTCTATTATATGTGTTTAACGTATGTCTTAGAGTATTTCGGGTGAAAACCCATTTGCTTTAGGATTTAGATTTCATAAATCCACTAGGGGTTGGATTTATCTATACAGTCGGTTAGGTGTTTTTTTAGTTTCCTGATAAGGCTTGATATTTACCACTACTGTGCCATGATATAAGCTCTATTTAAGTTCTATTATACGTGTTTAAAGTATTTCTTAGAGTATTTCGGGTGAAAACCCATTAGCTTTAGGATTTAGATTTCATAAACCCATTAGGGGTTGGTTTTATCTTTTCATAAACCCACTAATGGTTGGTTTTATCTTTTCATAAACCCACTAGGGGTTTGATTTATCTATAGAGTCGGTCAGGGTTTCTGTAGTTTCGTGATAAGGCCTGATATTTACCACTATTGTGCCATGATATAAGCGATATTTAGGTTCTATTATATGTGCTTAGATTATGTCTTGTGTATTTTGGGTGAAAACCCATTAGCTTTAGGATTTAGATTTCATAAATCCACTAGGGATTGGTTTTATCTTTTCATAAACCCACTAAGGGTTGGTTTTATCTTTTCATAAACCCACTAGGGGTTGGATTTATCTATTGAGTTGGTTAGGGTTTTTGTAGTTTCCTGATAAGGACAAATATTTACCACTATTGTGCCATGATATAAGCTCTATTTAGCGTCTATTATATGTGTTTAGAGTATGTCTTAGAGTATTTTCGGGTGAAAACCCATTAGCTTTAGGATTTAGATTTCATAAACCCACTAGGGATTGGTTTTATCTTTTCATAAACCCACTAAGGGTTGGCTTTATCTTTTCATAAACCCACTAGGGGTTGGATTTATCTATTAAGTTGGTTAGGGTTTTGTAGTTTCCTGATAAGGACAAATATTTACCACTATTGTGCCATGATATAAGCTCTATTTAGCGTCTATTATATGTGTTTAGAGTATGTCTTAGAGTATTTTCGGGTGAAAACCCATTAGCTTTAGGATTTAGATTTCATAAACCCACTAGGGATTGGTTTTATCTTTTCATAAACCCACTAAGGGTTGGCTTTATCTTTTCATAAACCCACTAGGGGTTGGATTTATCTATTAAGTTGGTTAGGTTTCTTGTAGTTTCCTGATAAGGCCTGATATTTACCACTATTGTGCCATGATATAAGCTCTATTTAAAATCTATTATATGTGTTTAGAGTATGTCTTAGAGTATTTTGGGTGAAAACCCATTAGCTTTAGGATTTAGATTTCATAAACCCACTAGGGGTTGGATTTATCTATAGAGTATGTTAGGGGTTTTTGTAGTTTCCTGATAATGCTTGATATTTACCACTATTGTGCCATGAGATAAGAGTTATTTAAGTTCAATTCTATGTGTTTAGAGTATGTCTAAGAGTATTTCGGGTGAAAACCCATTAGCTTTAGGATTTAGATTTCATAAACCCACTAGGGGATGGTTTTATCTTTTCATAAGCCCACTAATGGTTGGTTTTATCTTTTCATAAACCCACTAGGGGTTGGATTTATCTATTTAGTTGGTTAGGGATTTTGTTGTTTTCTGATAAGGCCTGATATTTACCACTATTGTGCAATGATATAAGCTCTATTTAGGTTCTATTATATGTGTTTAGAGTATGTATTAGAGTATTTGGGGTGAAACCCCATTATCTTTAGGATTTAGATTTCATAAACCCACTAGGGGATGTTTTTATCTTTTCATAAACCTAGTAAGGGTTGGTTTTATCTTTTCATAAACCCACTGGGGGTTGGACTTATCTATAGAGTCGGTCTAGGGTTTTTGTAGTTTCGTGATAAGGCCTGATATTTACCACTATTGTGCCATGATATAAGCTATATTTAGGTTCTATTATATGTGTTTAGATTATGTCTTGAGTATTTTGGGTGAAAACCCATTAGCTTTAGGATTTAGATTTCATAAACCCACTAGGGGTTGGTTTTATCTTTTCATAAACCCACTAAGGATTAGTTTTATCTTTTCATAAACCCACTAGGGGTTGGACTTATCTATAGAGTCTGTTAGGGTTTTTGTAGTTTCGTGATAAGGCCTGATATTTACCACTATTGTGCCATGATATAAGTTCTATTTTGGTTCTATTATATGAGTTTAGAGTATTTCGAGTGAAAACCCATTAGCTTTAGGATTTAGATTTCATAAACCCACTTGGGGTTGGTTTTATCTTTTCATAAACCCACTAAGGGTTGGTTTTGTCTTTTCATAAACCCACTAGGGGTTGGATTTATCTATAGAGTCGGTTAGGGTTTTTGTAGTTTCGTGATAAGTCCTGATATTTACCATTATTGTGCCATGATATAAGTTCTATTTAGGTTCTATTATATGTGTTTAAAGTATGTCTTAGAGTATTTCCGGTGAAAACCCATTTGCTTTAGCATTTATCTTTTCATAAACCCACCAGGGGTTGGACTTATCTATAGAGTCTGTTAGGGTTTTTGTAGTTTCGGGATAAGGCTTGATATTTACCACTATTGTGCCATGATATAAGTTCTATTTTGGTTCTATTATATGAGTTTAGAGTATGTCTTAGAGTTTTTCGAGTGAAAACCCATTAGCTTTAGGATTTAGATTTCATAAACCCACTTGGGGTTGGTTTTATCTTTTCATAAACCCAGTAAGGGTTGGTTTTGTCTTTTCATAAACCAACTAGGGGTTGGATTTATCTATAAAGTCGGTTAGGGTTTTTGTAGTTTCGTGATAAGTCCTGATATTTACCATTATTGTGCCATGAGATAAGTTCTATTTAGGTTCTATTATATGTGTTTAAAGTATGTCTTAGAGTATTTCCGGTGAAAACCCATTTGCTTTAGGATTTAGATTTCATAAATCCACTAGGGATTGGAATTATCTATAGAGTCGGTTAGGTGTTTTTGTAGTTTCCTGATAAGGCTTGATATTTACCACTACTGTGCCATGATATAAGCTCTATTTAAGTTCTATTATATGTGTTTAGAGTATTTCTTAAAGTATTTCGGGTGAAAACCCATTAGCTTTAGGATTTAGATTTCATAAACCCATTAGGGGTTGGTTTTATCTTTTCATAAACCCACTAATGGTTGGTTTTATCTTTTCATAAACCCACAAGGGGTTGGATTTATCTATTGAATCGGTTAGGGTTTTTGTTGTTTTCTGATAAGGCCTGATATTTACCACTATTTTTCAATGATATAAGCTCTATTTAGGTTCTATTATATGTGTTTAGAGTATGTATTAGAGTATTTCGGGTGAAAACCCATTAGCTTTAGGATTTAGATTTCATAAACCCACTAAGGGATGGTTTTATCTTTTCATAAACCCACTAATGGTTGGTTTTATCTTTTCATAAACCCACTAGGGGTTGGACTTATCTATAGCGTCTGTTAGGGTTTTTGTAGTTTCGTGATAAGGCTTGATATTTAACACTATTGTGCCATGATATAAGTTCTATTTAGGTTCTATTATATGTGTTTAGAGTATGTCTTAGAGTATTTCGGGTCAAAACCCATTAGCTTTAGGATTTAGATTTCATAAACCCACTAGGGGTTGGTTTTATCTTTTCATAAACCAACTAAGGGTTAGTTTTATCTTTTCACAAATCCACTAGGGGTTGGATTTATCTATAGAGTCGGTTAGGGTTTTTGTAGTTTCCTAATAAGGCCTGATGTTTATCATTATTGTGCCATGATATAAGCTCTATTTAGGTTCTATTATATGTGTTTAGAGTATCTCTTTGTGTATTTCAAGTGAAACCCCATTAGCTTTAGGATTTAGATTTTTAAACCCACTAGGGATTGGTTTTATCTTTACATAAACCCCCTAAAGGTTGGTTTTATCTTTTCATAAACCCAATAGGATTGGATTTATCTTTAGAGTCGTTAGGGTTTTGTTAGTTTCCTGATAAGGCCTGATATTTACCACTACTGTGCCATAATATAAGCTCTATTTAGAGTCTATTATATGTGTTTAGAGTATATCTTAGAGTACTTTCGGGTGAAAACCCATTAGCTTTAGGATTTAGATTTCATAAACCCACTAGGGGTTGGTTTTATATTCTCATAAACCCACTAAGGGTTGGTTTTATCTTTTCATAAACCCACTAGGGGTTTGATTTATCTATTGAGTCGGTTAGGGTTTTTGTAGTTTCCTGATAAGGCCTGATATTTACCACTATTGTGCCATGATATAAGTTCTATTTAGGTTCTATTATATGTGTTTAGAGTATGTCTTAGAGTATTTCGGGCAAAAACCCATTAGCTTTATGATTTAGATTTCATAAACCCACTAGGAGTTTGTTTTATCTTTTCATAAACCCACTAAGGGTTGGTTTTATCTTTTCATAAACCCACTAGGGGTTGGATTTATCTATAGAGTCGGTTAGGTTTTTTGTAGTTTCGTGATAAGGCCGGATATTTACCACTATTGTGCCATGATATATTTTCTATTTAGGTTCTATTATATGTGTTTAAAGTATGTCTTAGAGTATTTCGGGTCAAAACCCATTAGCTTTAGGATTTAGATTTCATAAACCCACTAGGGGTTGGTTTTATCTTTTCATAAACCAACTAAGGGTTAGTTTTATCTTTTCACAAATCCACTAGGGGTTGGATTTATCTATAGAGTCGGTTAGGGTTTTTGTAGTTTCCTAATAAGGCCTGATGTTTATCATTATTGTGCCATGATATAAGCTCTATTTAGGTTCTATTATATGTGTTTAGAGTATCTCTTCGTGTATTTCAAGTGAAACCCCATTAGCTTTAGGATTTAGATTTTTAAACCCACTAGGGATTGGTTTTATCTTTACATAAACCCCCTAAAGGTTGGTTTTATCTTTTCATAAACCCAATAGGATTGGATTTATCTTTAGAGTCGTTAGGGTTTTGTTAGTTTCTTGATAAGGCCTGATATTTACCACTACTGTGCCATAATATAAGCTCTATTTAGAGTCTATTATATGTGTTTAGAGTATATCTTAGAGTACTTTCGGGTGAAAACCCATTAGCTTTAGGATTTAGATTTCATAAACCCACTAGGGGTTGGTTTTATATTCTCATAAACCCACTAAGGGTTGGTTTTATATTTTCATAAACCCACTAGGGGTTTGATTTATCTATTGAGTCGGTTAGGGTTTTTGTAGTTTCCTGATAAGGCCTGATATTTACCACTATTGTGCCATGATATAAGTTCTATTTAGGTTCTATTATATGTGTTTAGAGTATGTCTTAGAGTATTTCGGGCAAAAACCCATTAGCTTTATGATTTAGATTTCATAAACCCACTAGGAGTTTGTTTTATCTTTTCATAAACCCACTAAGGGTTGGTTTTATCTTTTCATAAAACCACTAGGGGTTGGATTTATCTATAGAGTCGGTTAGGTTTTTTGTAGTTTCGTGATAAGGCCGGATATTTACCACTATTGTGCCATGATATATTTTCTATTTAGGTTCTATTATATGTGTTTAAAGTATGTCTTAGAGTATTTCGGGTGAAAACCCATTTGCTTTAGGATTTAGATTTCATAAATCCACTAGGGGTTGGATTTATCTATACAGTCGGTAAGGTGTTTTTGTAGTTTCCTGATAAGGCTTGATATTTACCACTACTGTGCCATGATATAAGCTCTATTTAAGTTCTATAATACATGTTTAGAGTATTTCTTAGAGTATTTCGGGTGAAAACCCATTAGCTTTAGGATTTAGATTTCATAAACCCATTAGGTGTTGGTTTTAACTTTTCATAAACCCACTAATGGTTGGTTTTATCTTTTCATAAACCCACTAGGGGTTCGATTTATCTATAGAGTCGGTCAGGGTTTCTGTAGTTTCGTGATAAGGCCTGATATTTACCACTATTGTGCCATGATATAAGCGATATTTAGGTTCTATTATATGTGCTTAGATTATGTCTTGTGTATTTTGGGTGAAAACCCATTAGCTTTAGGATTTAGATTTCATAAATCCACTATGGGTTGGTTTTATCTTTTCATAAACCCACTAAGGGTTGGTTTTGTCTTTTCATAAACCCACTGGGGGTTGGACTTGTCTAAATAGTTGGTTAGGGTTTTTGTAGTTTCGTGATAAGGCCTGATATTTACCACTATTGTGCCATGATAAAAACTTTATTTAGGTTCTATTATATGTGTATAGAGTATGTCTTAGAGTAATTTGGGTGAAACTCCATTAGCTTTAGGATTTAGATTTCATAAACCCACTAGGGGTTGGTTTTATCTTTACATAAACCCACTAAAGGTTGGTTTTATCTTTTCATAAACCCAACAGAGGTTGGATTTATCTTTAGAGTCGGTTAGGGTTTTTGTAGTTTCCTGATAAGGCCAGATATTTACCACTATTGTGCCATGATATAAGCTCTATTTAGCGTCTATTATATGTGTTTAGAGTATGTCTTAGAGTATTTTCGGGTGAAAACCCATTAGCTTTAAGATTTAGATTTCATAAACCCACTAGGGATTGGTTTTATCTTTTCATAAACCCACTAAGGGTTGGTTTTATCTTTTCATAAACCCACTAGGGGTTGGATTTATCTATTGAGTTGGTTAGGTTTCTTGTAGTTTCCTGATAAGGCCTGATATTTACCACTATTGTGCCATGATATAAGCTCTATTTAAAATCTATTATATGTGTTTAGAGTATGTCTTAGAGTATTTTGGGTGAAAACCCATTAGCTTTAGGATTTAGATTTCATAAACCCACTAGGGGTTGGATTTATCTATAGAGTATGTTAGGAGTTTTTGTAGTTTCCTTATAATGCTTGATATTTACCACTATTGTGCCATGAGATAAGAGTTATTTAAGTTCAATTCTGTGTGTTTAGAGTATGTCTAAGAGTATTTCGGGTGAAAACCCATTAGCTTTAGGATTTAGATTTCATAAACGCACTAGGGGATGGTTTTATCTTTTCATAAACCCACTAATGGTTGGTTTTATCTTTTCATAAACCCACTACGGGTTGGATTTATCTATTTAGTTGGTTAGGGATTTTGTTGTTTTCTGATAAGGCCTGATATTTACCACTATTGTGCAATGATATAAGCTCTATTTAGGTTCTATTATATGTGTTTAGAGTATGTATTAGAGTATTTCGGGTGAAAACCCATTATCTTTAGGATTTAGATTTCATAAACCCACTAGGGGATGGTTTTATCTTTTCATAAACCTAGTAAGGGTTGGTTTTATCTTTTCATAAACCCACTAGGGTTTCGATTTATCTATAGAGTCGGTCAGGGTTTCTGTAGTTTCGTGATAAGGCCTGATATTTACCACTATTGTGCCATGATATAAGCTATATTTAGGTTCTATTATATGTGCTTAGATTATGTCTTGAGTATTTTGGGTGAAAACCCATTAGCTTTAGGATTTAGATTTCATAAACCCACTAGGGGTTGGTTTTATCTTTTCATAAACCCACTAAGGGTTGGTTTTATCTTTTCATAAACCCACTGGGGGTTGGACTTATCTAAATTGTTGGTTAGGGTTTTTGTAGTTCCGTGATAAGGCCTGATATTTTCCATTATTGTGCCATGATATAAGCTTTATTTAGGTTCTATTATATGTGTATAGAGTGTGTCTTAGAGTAATTTGGGTGAAAACCCATTAGCTTTAGGATTTAGATTTCATAAACCCACTAGGGGTTGGTTTTATCTTTTCATAAACCCACTAATGGTTGGTTTTATCTTTTCATAAACCCACTAGATCTTGGACTTATCTATAGAGTCTGTTAGGGTTTTTGTAGTTTCATGATAAGGCTTGATATTTACCACTATTGTGCCATGATATAAGTTCTATTTAGGTTCTATTATATGTGTTTAGAGTATGTCTTAGAGTATTTCGGGTGAATACCCATTAGCTTTAGGATTTAGATTTCATAAACCCACTAGGGGTTGGTTTTATCTTTTCATAAACCAACTAAGGGTTAGTTTTATCTTTTCATAAATCCACTAGGGGTTGGATTTATCTATAGAGTCGGTTAGGGTTTTTGTAGTTTCCTAATAAGGCCTGATGTTTATCATTATTGTGCCATGATATAAGCTCTATTTAGGGTCTATTATATGTGTTTAGAGTATGTCTTAGAGTACTTTCGGGTGAAAACCCATTAGCTTTAGGATTTAGATTTCATAAACCCACTAGGGGTTGGTTTTATATTCTCATAAACCCACTAAGGGTTGGTTTTATCTTTTCATAAACCCAGTAGGGGTTGGATTTATCTATTGAGTCGGTTAGGGTTTTTGTAGTTTCCTGATAAGCCCTGATATTTACCACTATTGTGCCATGATATAAGTTTTATTTAGGTTCTATTATATGTGTTTAGAGTATGTCTTAGAGTATTTCGGGCGAAAACCCATTAGCTTTATGATTTAGATTTCATAAACCCACTAGGAGTTGGTTTTATCTTTTCATAAACCCACTAAGGGTTGGTTTTATCTTTTCATAAAACCACTAGGGGTTGGATTTATCTATAGAGTCGGTTAGGTTTTTTGTAGTTTTGTGATAAGGCCGGATATTTACCACTATTGTGCCATGATATAAGTTCTACTTAGGTTCTATTATATGTCTTAGAGTATTTCGGGTGAAAACCCATTTGCTTTAGGATTTAGATTTCATAAATCCACTAGGGGTTGGATTTATCTATACAGTGGGTTAGGTGTTTTTGTAGTTTCCTGATAAGGCTTGATATTTACCACTACTGTGCCATGATATAAGCTCTATTTAAGTTCTATTATACGTGTTTAGAGTATTTCTTAGAGTATTTCGGGTGAAAACCCATTAGCTTTAGGATTTAGATTTCATAAACCCATTAGGGGTTGGTTTTATCTTTTCATAAACCCACTAATGGTTGGTTTTATCTTTTCATAAACCCACTAGGGGTTCGATTTATCTATAGAGTCGGTCAGGGTTTCTGTAGTTTCGTGATAAGGCCTGATATTTACCACTATTGTGCCATGATATAAACTTTATTTAGGTTCTATTATATGTGTATAGAGTATGTCTTAGAGTAATTTGGGTGAAACTCCATTAGCTTTAGGATTTAGATTTCATAAACCCACTAGGGGTTGGTTTTATCTTTACATAAACCCACTAAAGGTTGGTTTTATCGTTTCATAAACCCAACAGAGGTTGGATTTATCTTTAGAGTCGGTTAGGGTTTTTGTAGTTTCCTGATAAGGCCAGATATTTACCACTATTGTGCCATGATATAAGCTCTATTTAGCGTCTATTTTATGTGTTTAGAGTATGTCTTAGAGTATTTTGGGTAAAAACCCATTAGCGTTAGGATTTAGATTTCATAAACCCACTAGGGGTTGGTTTTATCTTTTCATAAACCCACTAATGGTTGGTTTTATCTTTTCATAAACCCACTAGATCTTGGACTTATCTATAGAGTCTGTTAGGGTTTTTGTAGTTTCATGATAAGGCTTGATATTTACCACTATTGTGCCATGATATAAGTTCTATTTAGGTTCTATTATATGTGTTTAGAGTATGTCTTAGAGTATTTCGGGTGAATACCCATTAGCTTTAGGATTTAGATTTCATAAACCCACTAGGGGTTGGTTTTATCTTTTCATAAACCAACTAAGGGTTAGTTTTATCTTTTCATAAATCCACTAGGGGTTGGATTTATCTATAGAGTCGGTTAGGGTTTTTGTAGTTTCCTAATAAGGCCTGATGTTTATCATTATTGTGCCATGATATAAGCTCTATTTAGGGTCTATTATATGTGTTTAGAGTATGTCTTAGAGTACTTTCGGGTGAAAACCCATTAGCTTTAGGATTTAGATTTCATAAACCCACTAGGGGTTGGTTTTATATTCTCATAAACCCACTAAGGGTTGGTTTTATCTTTTCATAAACCCAGTAGGGGTTGGATTTATCTATTGAGTCGGTTAGGGTTTTTGTAGTTTCCTGATAAGCCCTGATATTTACCACTATTGTGCCATGATATAAGTTTTATTTAGGTTCTATTATATGTGTTTAGAGTATGTCTTAGAGTATTTCGGGCGAAAACCCATTAGCTTTATGATTTAGATTTCATAAACCCACTAGGAGTTGGTTTTATCTTTTCATAAACCCACTAAGGGTTGGTTTTATCTTTTCATAAAACCACTAGGGGTTGGATTTATCTATAGAGTCGGTTAGGTTTTTTGTAGTTTTGTGATAAGGCCGGATATTTACCACTATTGTGCCATGATATAAGTTCTACTTAGGTTCTATTATATGTCTTAGAGTATTTCGGGTGAAAACCCATTTGCTTTAGGATTTAGATTTCATAAATCCACTAGGGGTTGGATTTATCTATACAGTGGGTTAGGTGTTTTTGTAGTTTCCTGATAAGGCTTGATATTTACCACTACTGTGCCATGATATAAGCTCTATTTAAGTTCTATTATACGTGTTTAGAGTATTTCTTAGAGTATTTCGGGTGAAAACCCATTAGCTTTAGGATTTAGATTTCATAAACCCATTAGGGGTTGGTTTTATCTTTTCATAAACCCACTAATGGTTGGTTTTATCTTTTCATAAACCCACTAGGGGTTCGATTTATCTATAGAGTCGGTCAGGGTTTCTGTAGTTTCGTGATAAGGCCTGATATTTACCACTATTGTGCCATGATATAAACTTTATTTAGGTTCTATTATATGTGTATAGAGTATGTCTTAGAGTAATTTGGGTGAAACTCCATTAGCTTTAGGATTTAGATTTCATAAACCCACTAGGGGTTGGTTTTATCTTTACATAAACCCACTAAAGGTTGGTTTTATCGTTTCATAAACCCAACAGAGGTTGGATTTATCTTTAGAGTCGGTTAGGGTTTTTGTAGTTTCCTGATAAGGCCAGATATTTACCACTATTGTGCCATGATATAAGCTCTATTTAGCGTCTATTTTATGTGTTTAGAGTATGTCTTAGAGTATTTTGGGTAAAAACCCATTAGCGTTAGGATTTAGATTTCATAAACCCACTAGGGGTTGGATTTATCTATAGAGTATGTTAGGGGGTTTTTGTAGTTTCCTGATAATGCTTCATATTTACCACTATTGTGCCACGAGATAAGAGTTATTTAAGTTCAATTCTATGTGTTTAGAGTATGTCTTAGAGTATTTCGGGTGAAAACCCATTAGCTTTAGGATTTAGATTTCATAAACCCACTAGGGGATGGTTTTATCTTTTCATAAACCCACTAATGGTTGGTTTTATCTTTTCATAAACCCACTAGGGGTTGGATTTATCTATTTACTTGGTTGGGGTTTTTGTTGTTTTCTGATAAGGCCTGATATTTACCACTATTGTGCAATGATATAAGCTCTATTTAGGTTATATTATATGTGTTTAGAGTATGTATTAGAGTATTTCGGGTGAAAACCCATTATCTTTAGGATTTAGATTTCATAAACCCACTAGGGGATGGTTTTATCTTTTCATAAACCTAGTAAGGGTTGGTTTTATCTTTTCATAAACCCACTAGGGTTTCGATTTATCTATAGAGTCGGTCAGGGTTTCTGTAGTTTCGTGATAAGGCCTAATATTTACCACTATTGTGCCATGATATAAGCTATATTTAGGTTCTATTATATGTGCTTAGATTATGTCTTGAGTATTTTGGGTGAAAACCCATTAGCTTTAGGATTTAGATTTCATAAACCCACTAGGGGTTGGTTTTATCTTTTCATAAACCCACTAAGGGTTGGTTTTATCTTTTCATAAACCCACTGGGGGTTGGACTTATCTAAATTGTTGGTTAGGGTTTTTGTAGTTTCGTGATAAGGCCTCATATTTTCCACTATTGTGCCATGATATAAGCGTTATTTAGGTTCTATTATATGTGTATAGAGTATGTCTTAGAGTAATTTGGGTGAAAACCCATTAGCTTTAGGATTTAGATTTCATAAACCCACTAGGGGTTGGTTTTATCTTTTCATAAACCCACTAAGGGTTGGTTTTATCTTTTCATAAACCCACTAGGGGTTGGATTTATCTATTGAGTCGGTTAGGTTTTTTCTAGTTTCCTGATAAGGCCTGATATTTACCACTATTGTGCCATGATATAAGCTCTATTTAGGTTCTAGTATATGTGTTTAGAGTATGTCTTAGAGTATTTCGGGTGAAAACCCATTAGCTTTAGGATTTAGATTTCATAAACCCACTAGGGGATGGTTTTATCTTTTCATAAACCCACTAAGGGTTGGTTTTATCTTTTCATAAACCCACTAGGGGTTGGATTTATCCATTGAGTGGGTTAGGTTTTTTGTAGTTTCCTGATAAGGCCTGATATTTACCACTATTGTGCCATGATATAAGCTCAATTGAGAATCTATTATATGTGTTTAGAGTATATCTTAGAGTATTTTGGGTGAAAACCCATTAGCTTTAGGATTTAGATTTCATAAACCCACTAGGGGTTGGATTTATCTATAGAGTCTGTTAGGGGTTTTTGTAGTTTCCTGATAAGGCTTGATATTTACCATTATTGTGCCATGAGATAAGCGTTATTTAATTTCAATTATATGTGTTTAGAGTATGTCTTAGAGTATTTCGGGTGAAAACCCATTAGCTTTAGGATTTAGATTTCATAAACCCACTAGGGGATGGTTTTATCTTTACATAAACCCACTAAAGGTTGGTTTTATCTTTTCATAAACCCACTAATGGTTGGTTTTATCTTTTCATAAACCTACTAAGGTTGGATTTATCTATTTAGTTGGTTAGGGTTTTTGTTGTTTTCTGATAAGGTCTGATATTAACCACTATTGTGCAATGATATAAGCTCTATTTAGGTTCTATTATATGTGTTTAGAGTATGTATTAGAGTATTTCAGGTGAAAACCCATTATCTTTTGGATTTAGATTTCATAAACCCACTAGGGGATGGTTTTATCTTTTCATAAACCTAGTAAGTGTTGGTTTTATCATTTCATAAACCCACTAGGGGTTCGATTTATCTATAGAGTCGGTCAGGGTTTATGTAGTTTCGTGATAAGGCTTGATATTTACCACTATTGTGCCATGATATAAGCTATATTTAGGTTCTATTATATGTGCTTAGATTATGTCTTGAGTATTTTGGGTGAAAACCCATTAGCTTTAGGATTTAGATTTCATAAATCCACTAGGGGTTGGTTTTATCTTTTCATAAACCCACTAAGGGTTTGTTTTATCTTTTCATAAACCCACTGGGGGTCGGACTTATCTAAATTGTTGGTTAGGGTTTTTGTAGTTTCGTGATAAGGCCTGATATTTGCCACTATTGTGCCCTGATATAAGCTTTATTTAGGTTCTATTATATGTGTATAGAGTATGTCTTAGAGTAATTTGGGTGAAAACCCATTAGCTTTAGGATTTAGATTTCATAAACTCACTAGGGGTTGGATTTATATATAGAGTCGGTTAGGGGTTTTTGTAGTTTTCTGATAAGGCTTGATATTCACCACTATTGTGCCATGATATAAGCTCTATTTAAGTTCTATTATATGTGTTTAGAGTATGTCTTAGAGTATTTTGGGTGAATCCCCATTAGCTTTAGGATTTAGATTTCATAAGCCCATTAGGGGTTGGTTTTATCTTTTCATAAACCCACTAATGGTTGGTTTTATCTTTTCATAAACCCACTAGGGGTTGGATTTATCTATAGAGTCGGTTAGAGTTTTTGTAGTTTCCTGATAAGGCCATATATTTACCACTATTGTGCCATGATATAAGCTTTATTTAGAGTCTATTATATGTGTTTAGAGTATGTCTTAGTGTATTTTCGGGTGAAAACCCATTAGCTTTAGGATTTAGATTACATAAACCCACTACGTGTTGGTTTTATCTTTTCATAAACCCACTAAGGGTTGGTTTTATCTTTTCATAAACCCACTAGGGGTTGGATTTATCTATTGAGTCAGTTAGGGTTTTTGTTGTTTTCTGATAAGGCCTGCTATTTACCACTATTGTGCAATGATATAAGCTTTATTTAGGTTTTACTATATGTGTTTAGAGTATGTATTAGAGTATTTCGGGTGAAAACCCATTAGCTTTAGGATTTAGATTTCATAAACCCACTAGGGGATGGTTTTATCTTTTTATAAACCCACTAAGGTTGGATTTATCTATAGAGTCAGTTAGGGTTTTTGTAGTTTCGTGATAAGGCCTGATATTTACCATTATTAAGCCATGATATAAGTTCTATTTAGGTTCTATTATATGTTTTTAAAGTATGTCTTAGAGTATTTTGGGTGAAAACCCATTAGCTTTAGGATTTAGATTTCATAAATCCAGTAGGGGTTGGATTTATCTATAGAGTCGGTTAGGGTTTTTGTAGTTTCCTGATAAGGCCTGATATTTATCACTATTGTGCCATGATATAAGCTCTATTTAGGTTCTATTATATGTGTTTAGAGTATGTCTTTGTGTATTTCGAGTGAAACCCCATTAGCTTTAGGATTTAGATTTCATCAACCCACTAGGGGTTGGTTTTATCTTTACATAGACCCACTAAAGGTTTGTTTTATCTTTTCATAAACCCAAGAGGGGTTGGATTTATCTTTAGAGTCGGTTAAGGTTTTTGTAGTTTCGTGATAAGGCCATAGATTGACCACTATTGTGCCATGATATAAGCTCTATTTAGAGTCTATTATATGTGTTTAGAGTATGTCTTAGAGTATTTTCGGGTGAAAACCAATTAGCTTTAGGAATTAGATTTCATAAACCCACTAGGGGTTGGTGTTATCTTTTCATAAACCCACTAAGGGTTGGTTTTATCTTTTCATAAACCCACTAGGGGTTGGATTTATCTATAGAGTCGGTTAAGGTTTTTGTAGTTTCGTGATAAGGCCTGATATTTACCACTATTGTGCCATGATATAATTTCTATTTATGTTCTATTATATGTGTTTAAAGTATGTCTTAGAGTATTTCGGTGAAAACCCATTAGCTTTAGGATTTAGATTTCATAAATCCACTAGGGGTTGCATTTATCTATAGAGTCTGTTAGGGGTTTTTGGTAGGTTCCTGATAAGGCTTGATATTTACCACTATTTTGCCATGATATAAGCTCTATTTAAGTTCTATTATATGTGTTTAGAGTATGTCTTAGAGTATTTCGGTTGAAAACCCATTAGCTTTAGGATTTAGGTTTCATAAAGCCACTAGGGGTGGTTTTATATTTTCATAAACCCACTAATGGTTGGTTTTATCTTTTCATAAACCCACTAGGGGTTGGATTTATGTATTGAGTTGGTTAGGGTTTTTGTTGTTTTCTGATAAGGCCTGATATTTACCACTCTTGTGCAATGATATAAGCTCTATTTAGGTTCTATTATATGTGTTTAAAGTATGTATTAGAGTATTTCGGGTGAAACACCATTAACTTCAGGATTTAGATTTCATAAACCCACTAGGGGATGGTTTTATCTTTTCATAAACCCACTAAGGGCTGGTTTTATCATTTCATAAATCCACTAGGGGTTGGTTTTATCTATAGAGTCGGTTAGGGTTATTATAGTTTCCTGATAGGGCCTGATATTTATCATTAATGTGCCATGATATAAGCTCTATTTAGGTTCGATTATATGTGTTTAGAGTATGTCTTTGTGTATTTCGAGTGAAACCCCATTAGCTTTAGGGTTTAGATTCCATAAACCCACTAGGGGTTGGTTTTATCTTTACATAAACCCACTAAAGGTTGGTTTTATCTTTTCATAAACCCAATAGGGGTTGGATTTATCTTTAGAGTCGGTTAGGGTTTTTGTAGTTTCCTGATAAGGCCATATATGTACCACTGTTGTGCCATGATATAAGCTCTATTTACAGTCTATTATATGTGTTTAGAGTATGGGATAGAGTATTTTCGGGTGAAAACCCATTAACTTTAGGATTTAGATTACATAAACCCACTAGGGGTTGGTTTTATCTTTTTATAAACCCACTATTGGTTGGTTTTATCTTTTCATAAACCCACTAGGGGTTGGATTTATCTATTGAGTCAGTTAGGTTTTTTGTAGTTTCCTGATAAGACATGATATTTACCACTATTTTGCCATGATATAAGCTCTATTTAGGTTATATTATATGTGTTTAGAGTATGTATTAGAGTATTATGGGTGAAAACCCATTAGCTTCAGGATTTAGATTTCATAAACCCACTAGGGGATGGTTTTATCTTTTCATAAACCCACTAAGGGTTGGTTTAATCTTTTCATAAACCCACTAGGGGTTGGATTTATCTATAGAGTCGGTTAGGGTTTTTGTAGTTTCCTGATAAGGCCTGATATTTATCACTATTGTGCCATGATATAAGCTCTATTTAGGTTCTATTATATGTGTTTAGAGTATGTCTTAGAGTATTTCGGGTGAAAACCCATTAGCTTTAGGATTTAGATTTCATAAACCCACTAGGGGTTGGATTTATCTATAGAGTCTATTAAGGGTTTTTGTAGTTTCCTGATAAGGCCAGATATTTACCACTGTTGTGCAATGATATAAGCTCTATTTAAGTTCTATTATATGTGTTTAGAGTATGTATTAGAGTATTACGGGTGAAAACCCATTAGCTTCCGGATTTAGATTTCATAAACCCACTAGGGGATGGTTTTATCTTTTCATAAACCCACTAAGGGTTGGTTTTATCTTTTCATAAACCCAATAGGGGTTGGATTTATCTATAGAGTCGGTGAGGGTTTTTGTAGTTTCCTGATAAGGCCTGATATTTATCACTATTGTGCCATGATATAAGCTCTATTTAGGTTCTATTATATGTGTTTAGAGTATGTATTTGTGTATTTCGAGTGAAACCCCATTAGCTTTAGGATTTAGATTTCATAAACCCACTAGGGGTTGGTTTTATCTTTACATAAACCCACTAAAGGTTGGTTTATCTTTTCATAAACCCAATATGGGTTGGATTTATCTTTAGAGTCAGGTAGGGTTTTTGTAGTTTCCTGATAAGGCCATATATTTACCACTACTGTGCCATGATATAAGCTCTATTTAGAGTCTATTATATGTGTTTAGAGTATGTTTTAGAGTATTTTCGGGTGAAAACCCATTAGCTTTAGGATTTAGATTTAATAAACCCACTAGGGGTTGGTTTTATCTTTTCATAAACCCACTAAGGGTTGGTTTTATCTTTTCATAAACCCTCTAGGGGTTGGATTTATCTATTGAGTCGGTTAGTTTTTTTGTAGTTTCCTGATAAGGCCTGATATTTACCACTATTGTACCATGATATAAGCTATATTTAGGTTCTATTATATGTGTTTAGAGTATGTATTAGAGTATTATGGGTGAAAACCCATTAGCTTCAGGATTTAGATTTCATAAACCCACTAGGGGATGGTTTTATCTTTTCATAAACCCACTAAGAGTTGGTTTTATGTTTTCATAAACCCACTAGGGGTTGGATTTATCTATAGAGTCGATTAGGGTTTTTGTAGTTTCCTGATAAGGCCTGATATTTATCACTATTGTGCCACGATATAAGCTCTATTTAGGTTCTATTATATGTGTTTTAGAGTATGTATTTGTGTATTTCGAGTGAAACCCCATTAACTTTAGGATTTAGATTTCATAAACCCACTAGGGGTTGGTTTTATCTTTACATAAACCCACTAAGGGTTGGTTTTATCTTTTCATAAACCCACTAGGGGTTGGATTTATCTATTGAGCCGGTTAGGTTTTTTGTAGTTTCCTGATAAGGACTGATATTTACCACTATTGTGCCATGATATAAGCTCTATTTAGAATCTATTATATGTGATTAGAGTATGTCTTAGAGTATTTCGGGTGAAAACTCATTAGCTTTAGGATTTAGATTTCATAAACCCACTAGGGGTTGGATTTATCTATAGAGTCTATTAGGGGTTTTTGTAGTTTCCTGATAAGGCCAGATATTTACCACTATTGTGCAATGATATAAGCTCTATTTAAGTTCTATTATATGTGTTTAGAGTATGTCTTAGAGTATTTCGGGTGAAAACCCATTAGATTTAGGATTTAGATTTCATAAACCCACTAGGGGATGGTTTTATCTTTTCATAAACCCACTAATGGTTGGTTTTATCTTTTCATAAACCCACTAGGGGTTGGATTTATCTATTTAGTTGGTTAGGGTTTTTGTTCTTTTCTAATAATGCTTGATATTTACAATTATTGTGCAATGATATAAGCTCTATTTAGGTTCTATTATATGTTTTTAGAGTATATATTAGAGTATTTCGGGTGAAAACCCATTATCTTTAGGATTTAGATTTCATAAACCCACTAGGGATGGTTTTATCTTTTCATAAACCCACTAAGGGTTGGTTTTATCTTTTCATAAACCCACTAGGGGTTGGATTTATCTATAGAGTCGGTTAGAGTTTTTGTAATTTCCTGATAAGGCCTGATATTTATCACTATTGTGCCATGATATAATCTCTATTTAGGTTCTATTATATGTGTTTAGAGTATGTCTTTGTTTATTTCGAGTGAAACCCCATTAGCTTTAGGATTTAGATTTTATAAACCCACTAGGGGTTGGTTTTATCTTTACATAAACCCACTAAAGGTTGGTTTTATCTTTTCATAAACCCAAGAGGGGTTGGATTTATCTTAAGAGTCGGTTAAGGTTTTTGTAGTTTCCTGATAAGGCCATATATTTACCACTATTGTGCCATGATATAAGCTCTATTTAGAGTCTATTATATGTGTTTAGAGTATCTCTTAGAGTATTTTCGGGTGAAAACCCATTAGCTTTAGGATTTAGATTTCATAAACCCACTAGGGGTTGGTTTTATCTTTTCATAAACCCACTAAGGGTTGGTTTTATCTTTTCATAAACCCACTAGGGGTTGGATTTATCTATTGATTCGGTTAGGTTTTTTGTAGTTTCTTGATAAGGCATGATATTTACCACTATTGTGCCATGATATAAGCTCTATTTAGGTTATATTATATATTTTTAGAGTATGTATTAGAGTATTTTGGATGAAAACCCATTAGCTTTAGGATTTAGATTTCATAAACCCACTAGGGGATGATTTTATCTTTTCATAAACCCACTAAGGGTTGGTTTTACCTTTTCATAAACCCACTAGGGTTGGATTTATCTATAGAGTCAGTTAGGGTTTTCGTAGTTTCGTGATAAGGTCTGATATTTACCACTATTGTGCCATGATATAAGTTCTATTTAGGTTCTATTATATGTGTTTAAAGTATGTCATAGAGTATTTTGGGTGAAAACCCATTAGCTTTAGGATTTAGATTTCATAAATCAACAAGGGGTTGGATTTATCTATAGAGTCGGTTAGGGTTTTTGTAGTTTTCTGATAAGGCCTGATATTTATCACTATTGTGCCATGATATAAGCTCTATTTAGGTTCTATTATATGTGTTTAGAGTATGTCTTTGTGTATTTCGAGTGAAACCCCATTAGCTTTAGGATTTAGATTTCATAAACCTACTAGGGGTTGGTTTTATCTTTACATAAACCCACTAAAGGTTGGTTTTATCTTTTCATAAACCCAAGAGGGGTTGGATTTATCTTTAGAGTCGGTTAAGGTTTTTGTAGTTTCCTGATAGGGCCATATATTTGCCACTATTGTGCCATGATATAAGCTCTATTTAGACTCTATTATATGTGTTTAGAGTATGTCTTAGAGTATTTTCGGGTGAAAACCATTTAGCTTTAGGATTTAGATTTCATAAACCCACTAGGGGTTGGTTTTATCTTTTCATAAACCCACTAAGGGTTGGTTTTATCTTTTCATAAACCCACTAGGGGTTTGATTTATCTATATAGTCGGTTCGGGTGAAACCCCATTAGCTTTAGGATTTAGATTTCATAAACCCACTAGGGGATGGTTTTATCTTTTCATAAACCCACTAAGGGTTGGTTTTATCATTTCATAAACCCACTAGGGGTTGGCTTTATCTAGAGAGTCGGTTAGGGTTTTTATAGTTTCCTGTTAGGGCCTGATATTTATCACTATTGTGCCATGATATAAGCTCTATTTAGGTTCTATTATATGTGTTTAGAGTATGTCTTTGTGTATTTCGAGTGAAACCCCAATAGCATTAGGATTTAGATTTCATAAACCCACGAGGGGTTGGTTTTATCTTTACATAAACCCACTAAAGGTTGGTTTTATATTTTCATAAACCCAATAGGGGTTGGATTTATCTTTAGAGTCGGTTAAGGTTTTGTAGTTTCCTGATAAGGCCTGATATTTACCACTATTGTGCCATGATATAAGCTCTATTTAGAATCTATTATATGTGTTTAGAGTATGTCTTAGAGTATTTCGGGTGAAAACCCATTAGCTTTAGGATTTAGATTTCATAAACCCACTAGGGGTTGGATTTATCTATAGAGTCTATTAGGGGTTTTTGTAGTTTCCTGATAAGGCCAGATATTTACAACTATTGTGCAATGATATAAGCTCTATTTAAGTTCTATTATATGTGTTTAGAGTATGTCCTAGAGTATTTCGGGTGAAAACCCATTAGCTTTAGGATTTAGATTTCATAAACCCACTAGGGGATGGTTTTATCTTTTCATAAACCCACTAATGGTTGGTTTTATCTTTTCATAAACGCACTAGGGGTTGGATTTATCTATTTAGTTGGTTAGGGTTTTTGTTGTTTTCTAATAATGCTTGATATTTACAACTATTGTGCAATGATATAAACTCTATTTAGGTTCTATTATATGTGTTTAGACTATGTATTAGAGTATTTCGGGTGAAAACCCATTATCTTTAGGATTTAGATTTCATAAACCCACTAGGGGATGGTTTTATCTTTTCATAAACCCACTAAGGGTTGGTTTTATCTTTTCATAAACCCACTAGGGGTTGGATTTATCTATAGAGTCGGTTGGAGTTTTTGTAGTTTCCTGATAAGGCCTGATATTTATCACTATTGTGCCATGATATAAGCTCTATTTAGGTTCTATTATATGTGTTTAGAGTATGTCTTTGTTTATTTCGAGTGAAACCCCATTAGCTTTAGGATTTAGATTTTATAAACCCACTAGGGGTTGGTTTTATCTTTACATAAACCCACTAAAGGTTGGTTTTATCTTTTCATAAACCCAAGAGGGGTTGGATTTATCTTAAGAGTCGGTTAAGGTTTTTGTAGTTTCCTGATAAGGCCATATATTTACCACTATTGTGCCATGATATAAGCTCTATTTAGAGTCTATTATATGTGTTTAGAGTATGTCTTAGAGTATTTTCGGGTGAAAACCCATTAGCTTTAGGATTTAGTTTCATAAACCCACTAGGGGTTGGTTTTATATTTTCATAAACCCACTAAGGGTTGGTTTTATCTTTTCATAAACCCACTAGGGGTTGGATTTATCTATTGAGTCCGTTAGGTTTTTTGTAGTTTCTTGATAAGGCATGATATTTACCACTATTGTGCCATGATATAAGCTCTATTTAGGTTATATTATATGTTTTTAGAGTATGTATTAGAGTTTTTTGGGTGAAAACCCATTAGCTTTAGGATTTAGATTTCATAAACCCACTAGGGGATGGTTTTATCTTTTCATAAACCCACTAAGGGTTGGTTTTACCTTTTCATAAACCCACTATGAGTTGGATTTATCTATTTAGTTGGTTAGGGTTTTTGTTGTTTTCTAATAATGCTTGATATATACAACTATTGTGCAATGATATAAGCTCTATTTAGGTTCTATTATATGTGTTTAGAGTATGTATTAGAGTATTTCGGGTGAAAACACATTATTTTTAGGATTTAGATTTCATAAACCCACTAGGGGATGGTTTTATCTTTTCATAAACCCACTAAGGGTTGGGTTTATCTTTTCATAAACCCACTAGGGGTTGGATTTATCTTTAGAGTCGGTTAGAGTTTTTGTAGTTTCCTGATAAGGCCTGATATTTATCACTATTTAACCATGATATAAGCTCTATTTAGGTTCTATTATATGTGTTTAGAGTATGTCTTTGTTTATTTCGAGTGAAACCCCATTAGCTTTAGGATTTAGATTTCATAAACCCACTAGGGGTTGGTTTTATCTTTACATAAACCCACTAAAGGTTGGTTTTATCTTTTCATAAACCCAAGAGGGGTTGGATTTATCTTAAGAGTCGGTTAAGGTTTTTGTAGTTTCCTGATAAGGCCATATATTTACAACTATTCTGCCATGATATAAGCTCTATTTAGAGTCTATTATATGTGTTTAGAGTATGTCTTAGAGTATTTTCGGGTGAAAACCTATTAGCTTTAGGATTTAGATTTCATAAACCCACTAGGGGTTGGTTTTATCTTTTCATAAACCCACTAAGGGTTGGTTTTATCTTTTCATAAACCCACTAGGGGTTGAATTTATCTATTGAGTCGGTTAGGGTTTTTGTAGTTTCTTGATAAGGCATGATATTTACCACTATTGTGCCATGATATAAGCTCTATTTAGGTTATATTATATGTGTTTAAAGTATGTCTTAGAGTATTTTGGGTGAAAACCCATTAGCTTTAGGATTTAGATTTCATAAATCCACTAGGGGTTGGATTTATCTTTTCATAAACCCACTAAGGGTTGGTTTTAGCTTTTCATAAACCCACTAGGGGTTGGATTAATCTATAGAGTCGGTTAGGGTTTTTGTAGTTTCCTGATAAGGCCTGATATTTACCACTACTGTGCCATGATATAAGCTCTATTTAGAGTCTATTATATGTGTTTAGAGTATGTTTTAGAGTATTTTCGGGTGAAACCCCATTAGCTTTAGGATTTAGATTTAATAAACCCACTAGGGGTTGGTTTTATCTTTTCATAAACCCACTAAGGGTTGGTTTTATCTTTTCATAAACCCACTAGGGGTTGGATTTATCTTTAGAGTCGGTTAAGGTTTTTGTAGTTTCCTGATAAGGCCATATATTTACCACTATTGTGCCATGATATAAGCTCTATTTAGAGTCTATTATATGTGTTTAGAGTATGTCTTAGAGTATTTTCGGGTGAAAACCCATTAGCTTTAGGATTTAGATTTCATAAACCCACTAGGGGTTGGTTTTATATTTTCATAAACCCACTAAGGGTTGGTTTTATCTTTTCATAAACCCACTAGGGGTTGGATTTATCTATTGAGTCGGTTAGGTTTTTTGTAGTTTCTTGATAAGGCCTGATATTTACCACTATTGTGCCATGATATAAGCTCTATTTTAGGTTCTATTATATGTTTTTAGAGTATGTATTAGAGTATTTTCGGGTGAAAACCATTAGCTTTAGGATTTAGATTTCATAAACCCACTAGGGGTTGGTTTTATCTTTTCATAAACCCACTAAGGGTTGGTTTTATCTTTTCATAAACCCACTAGGGGTTGGATTTATCTTTAGAGTCGGTTAAGGTTTTTGTAGTTTCCTGATAAGGCCTGATATTTACCACTATTGTGCCATGATATAAGCTCTATTTAGGTTATATTATATGTGTTTAGAGTATGTCTTAGAGTATTTCGGGTGAAAACCCATTAGCTTTAGGATTTAGATTTCATAAACCCACTAGGGGTTGGTTTTATCTTTCATAAACCCACTAAAGGTTGGTTTTATCTTTTCATAAACCCACTAGGGGTTGGATTTATCTTTAGAGTCGGTTAGGGTTTTTGTAGTTTCCTTGATAAGGCCAGATATTTACCACTATTGTGCCATGATATAAGCTCTATTTAGAGTCTATTATATGTGTTTAGAGTATGTCATTAGAGTATTTCGGGTGAAAACCCATTAGCTTTAGGATTTAGATTTCATAAACCCACTAGGGGTTGGTTTTATCTTTCATAAACCCACTAAGGGTTGGTTTTATCTTTTCATAAACCCACTAGGGGTTGGATTTATCTATAGAGTCGGTTAGGGTTTTTGTAGTTTCCTGATAAGGCCATGATATTTACCACTATTGTGCCATGATATAAGCTCTATTTAGAGTCTATTATATGTGTTTAGAGTATGTCTTAGAGTATTTTCGGGTGAAAACCCATTAGCTTTAGGATTTAGATTTCATAAACCCACTAGGGGTTGGTTTTATCTTTTCATAAACCCACTAAGGGTTGGTTTTATCTTTTCATAAACCCACTAGGGGTTGGATTTATCTATTGAGTCGGTTAGGGTTTTTGTAGTTTCTGATAAGGCCTGATATTTACCACTATTGTGCCATGATATAAGCTCTATTTAGGTTCTATTATATGTGTTTAGAGTATGTCTTAGAGTATTTCGGGTGAAAACCCATTAGCTTTAGGATTTAGATTTCATAAACCCACTAGGGGTTGGTTTTATCTTTTCATAAACCCACTAAGGGTTGGTTTTATCTTTTCATAAACCCACTAGGGGTTGGATTTATCTATAGAGTCGGTTAGGGTTTTTGTATTTTCCTGATAAGGACTGATATAGCTCTATTTAGGTTTTATTATATGTGTTTAGGGTATGCCCTTGTGTATTTTGGGTGAAACCCCATTAGCTTTATGATTTAGATTTCATAAACCCACTAGTGGTTGGTTTTATCTTTACATAAACCCATTAAAGGTTGGTTTTATCTTTTCATAAACACAACAGGGGTTGGATTTATCTATTGAGTCAGTTAGGGTTTTTGTTGTTTTCTGATAAGGCCTGCTATTTACCACTATTGTGCAATGATATAAGCTCTATTTAGGTTCTATTATATGTGTTTAGACTATGTATTAGAGTATTTTGGTGAAAACCCATTAGCTTTAGGATTTAGATTTCATAAACCCACTAGGGGATGGTTTTATCTTTTCATAAACCCACTAAGGGTTGGTTTTACCTTTTCATAAACCCACTATGAGTTGGATTTATCTATTTACTTGGTTAGGGTTTTTGTTGTTTTCTAATAATGCTTGATATATACAACTATTGTGCAATGATATAAGCTCTATTTAGGTTCTATTATATGTGTTTAGAGTATGTATTAGAGTATTTCAGGTGGAAACCCATTAGCTTTAGGTATTAGATTTCATAAACCCACTAGGGGTCCGTTTTATCTTTTCATAAACCCACTATTGGTTGGTTTTATCTTTTCATAAACCCACCAGGGGTTGGATTTATCTATTGAGTCAGTTAGGGTTTTTGTTGTTTTCTGATAAGGCCTGCTATTTACCACTATTGTGCAATGATATAAGCTCTATTTAGGTTCTATTATACGTGTTTAGAGAATGTATTAGAGTATTTCGGGTGAAAACCCATTAGCTTTAGGATTTAGATTTCACAAACCCACTAGGGGATGGTTTTATCTTTTCATAAACCCACTAAGGGTTGGTTTTATATTTTCATAAACCCACTAGGGGTTGGATTTATCTATAGAGTCGGTGAGGGTTTTTGTAGTTTCCTGATAAGGCCTGATATTTATCACTATTGTGCCATGATATAAGCTTTATTCAGGTTCTATTATATGTGTTTAGAGTATGTCTTTGTGTATTTCGGGAGAAATCCCATTAGCTTTAGGATTTAGATTTCATAAACCCACTAGGGGTTGGTTTTATCTTTACATAAACCCACTAAAGGTTGATTTTATCTTTTCATAAACCCAATAGAGGATGGATTTATCTTTAGAGTCGGTTAGGGTTTTTGTAGTTTCCTGATAAGGCCAGATATTTACCACTATTGTGCCATGATATAAGCTCTATTTAGAGTCTATTATATGTGTTTAGAGTATGTCTTAAAGTATTTTTGGGTGAAAACCCATTAGCATTAGGATTTAGATTTCATAAACCCAGTAGGGGTTGGTTTTATCTTTTTATAAACCCACTAAGGGTTTGTTTTATCTTTTCATAAACCCACTAGGGGTTGGATTTATCTATTGAGTCGGTTAGGTTTTTTGTAGTTTCCTGATAAGGCCTGATATTTACCACTATTGTGCCATGATATGAGCTCTATTTAGAATCTGTTATATGTGTTTAGAATATGTCTTAGAGTATTTTGGGTGAAAACCCATTAGCATTAGGATTTAGATTTCATAAACCCACTAGGGGTTGGTTTTATCTTTTCATAAACCCACTAGGGGTTCAATTTATCTATAGAGTCGGTCAGGGTTTTTGTAGTTTCGTGATAAGGCTTGATATTTACCACTATTGTGCCGTGATATAAGCTATATTTACGTTCTATTATATGTGTTTAGATTATGTCTTGAGTACTTTGGGTGAAAACCCATTAGCTTTAAGATTTAGATTTCATAAACCCACTAGGGGTTGGTTTTATCTTTTCATAAACCCACTAAGGGTTGGTTTTATCTTTTCATAAACCCACTAGGGGTTGGACTTATCTATAGATTTGGTTAGGGTTTTTGTAGTTTCGTGATAAGGCTTGATATTTACCACTATTGTGCCATCATATAAGTTCTATTTAGATTCTATTATATGTGTTTAGAGTATGTCTTAGAGTATTTCGGGTGAAAACCCATTAGCTTTATGATTTAGATTTCATAAACCCACTAGGGGTTGGTTTTATCTTTTCCTAAACCCACTAAGGGTTGGTTTTATCTTTTCATAAACCCACTAGGGGTTGGATTTATCTATAGAGTCGGTTAGGATTTTTGTAATTTCGTATTAAGGGCTGATATTTACTACTATTGTGCAATGATATAAGCTCTATTTAGGTTATATTATATGTGTTTAGAGTATGTATTAGAGTATTTCGGGTGAAAATCCATTATCTTTAGGATTTAGATTTCATAAACCCACTAGGGGGGTTATCTTTTCATAAACCCACTAAGTGTTGTTTTTATCTTTTCATAAACCAACTATGGGTTAGATTTATCTATAGAGTCGGTTAGGGTTTCTGTAGTTTCCTGATAAGGCCTGATATTTATCACTATTGTGCCATGATATAAGCTCTATTTAGGTTCTATTATATGTGTTTAGAGTATGTCTTTGCGTATTTCGGGTGAAACCCCATTAGCTTTAGGATTTGGATTTCATAAACCCATTAGGGATTGGTTTATCTTTTCATAAACCCACTAATGGTTAGTTTTATCTTTTCATAAATCCACTAGGGGTTGGATTTATCTATTGAGTCTGTTAGGGTTTTTGTTGTTTTCTGATAAGGCCTGCTATTTACCACTCTTGTGCAATGATATAAGCTCTATTTAGGTTCTATTATATGTGTTTAGAGTATGTATTTGAGTATTTCGGGTGAAAACCCATTAGCTTTAGGATTTAGATTTCATAAAATCACTAGGGGATGGTTTTATATTTTCATAAACCCACTAATGGTTGGTTTTATCTTTTCATAAACCCACTAGGGGTTGGATTTACCTATAGAGTCGGTTAGGGTTTTTGTAGTTTCCTGATAAGGCCTAATATTTATCACTATTGTGCCATGATATAAGCTCTATTTAGGTTTTATTATATGTGTTTAGGGTATGTCTTTGTGTATTTTGGGTGAAA